>JAOEHY010019271.1:0-10019 GCA_025447955.1 Psilopsiagon aurifrons | reverse complement strand
CTCCTGGAAGGCATGCTGAGGCACATGAAAAACAAGAAGGTGGTTGGTGACAGCCAGCATGGCTTCACTAAGGGGAAGTCCAGCCTGACCAATCTGGTGGCCTTCTACAATGGGGCTGCAGAACTGATGGACAGGGTTAGAGCAGTCATCTACCTGGACTTGTGCAAAGTGTTTGACACTCTCCCACATGACATCCTTGTCTCTCAGTTGGAGAGACATCAATTTGATAAGTGGACCACTCGGTGGATAAAGAACTGGCTGGATGGCTGAACGCAAAGAGTTGTGCTCAATGGCTCAATGTCCAGCTGGACACTGGTAACAAGTGGTGTCCCTCAGGGATTGGTGTTGGGACCGGTCTTGTTCAACAACTTTGTTGATGACATGGACAGTGGGATTGAGTGCACCCTCAGCATATTTGCAAATGACACCAAGCTTGGTGGTTCAGTTGATAATGCTGGAGGGAAGGAATGGTGAGGTGGTAAGGCACTGGAATGGACTGCCCAGCGAAGTTGTGAATGCTCCATCCCTGGCGGTGTTCAAGGCCAGGTTGGACGGACATAGCCTTGGGTCATACTGTTTAGTGAGGGGTGTCCCTGCCCATGGCAGGGGGGTTGGAACTAGATGATCTTAAGGTCCTTTCCAACCCTAACTATTCTATGTGCCATCCCCAGAGACATTCAAGATGATGCAAGATGTGGTTCTGGGCTACCTGATCTAGCTGAAGATGTCTGTGCTCATTGCAGGGAGGGGTGTGCTAGATGACCTTTAAAGGTCTCTTCCAATCCAAATTATTCTGATTCTCTAAGTACAACTTACGAATGACTCATCCATTTTAAACAGCAAAAACCAGAATTGTCTAACTTAGATTTTGGATGTATTTGTTCTAATGACAGAGAAGACCACTACTGTCTTCTAACCTTGACTGATTGCTATAATTTTACCCATGGATTCTGCATACACAAAATAAAATACAGACTTCGGGGATTTTAATTTTTTATAAGTTTTAAATCTAAGTGCTACATTTGTCAGTTTGTGTTTGCCGTATCTGTCTGCCACCAAGAGACAGTGACCACTTACAGAAATTACAAAGTAGACCCAATATGGTATATATGCCACTTCTCCACGAGAGCTTGTTGGCAGCTTTGATCGACTTCTTTTTGATTACACCACAATCACCTCATTCCACTTTAGCTACTCTGATTCTCTCTCCAGGGGTCCAGATGTCATTGCTGTATACCTTAGCAGATGAATCAGTTTTCCTTCTGTTAAATCCTCTTCCTGGGAAGATGAATCTACTCATTGATTTTGACCAAAGACTGGTTTTTAAAAAGGGTAAAAGAGACTTTTGACCTTTCAAATGATCAGATTAAGGTGGCTATTTTCACATTATTAAGTAATCAGGAAGAAATACATTAAGCAAGAGTTTAGTTCACAAGCTGATTTGCTGGCTTCTAAAAACTGTTGTGTGCTGACAGCTAACCTAGATTCCATTTCTTCCTTTTCCTCTGAACCACAAGGGAAGCTAAAATGCATTTTCACATTGCATTTTGCCTAAAGGCTCTCAGTAAAATTTAATTTTCTTACTGCATTGATTTTTCCATTATAAGTTGTAACAGTCTAATGATATCTCATAAGAATTTTTACTGTCGAGAAAAAGGGATGTGAATGATTTAGCAATAGTAACTGCAAGTGCTAGAGGATTTATTCTTATTTTCTTTAGAACCTTCCATATGTCTTTTTGATGGGCAGTTGCTGAAAAGCTCGTTCCCATACTTCCATCCACTGGATGGTTTGAAGATAGTTCTTTAGCCTGCTCAAGGCCAATATGTGATCCAGTTTCCTCAAAACACCTTGTTCTACTGTTAACTTCTAAAAATCAAAATAAAGCTTTCTAATTTTGGAGCTGAAAATAGTGCTTAAAACTTAATGAGCCACATGGAAACAATGCAACAGGGAGTCTAAAAAAAGCCAATGCTTTTTGTCTCGCAGACTACATTACACTCACTGAAGACTGATATCCTTATTATCCCAAATACTTCAAGTTTGTCATGTTTTTTCTTATTCTGGACAAACAAGACATCAAAGGAATATGACATGTTCCCTGCAAAAAGAAAACTTGCAGATTGACTCTTTCCTTCAAAACAATTTTACTGCCACCAAAGCTGTAGAAATCATGTCTAAAAACAACTGGTGTGATACGCTATGAAACAAACAGCACCAGAATGAGTACAGCACAGGTTTACAAGTCCCTGTGTTCCACAGCAGTAAGAGATTTTTTTATTTACTTCACTCTGACAAAGTTTGAAAGATAGAGATGGAAAAAATGTATGAATGTAAAATATACTACTAAGTTAAGTAAGACAACAGAACCTGTTGTCTCTTTTTCTTGGCAGACAGTAGCTTGATAGGTATTTTTCTCCAGCTTTTCTACAAATTTGCAGAAAACTAGAATAGTGGTCTGTTTCCTGTTTTCTGTATTTTTCTTCCACAGTGTTCATAAAAGTAACAAGATGGTCTTTAATACAAATGCTGAAAGCAAATTAAGGCATATTCTCATATACAGTCAAGTCATCTGGGTTCTTCAAGAGCATATTTTCATTTTTTTCAATCCTGGAAAATAAACTGAGCTGAAGAACAGGCCTTACAAAAAATAACGCAGATCTGAAATGTTCCCACTATAATTTCAGCAAAGCACCTAAAGCAACTTCACAACCTCTGAGTAGGAGGATTTTTGTCGTTGTTTGCTTATTTTTCCTGGAAAGGTTTGGGGTTCCTTTTTCTAATTTGTTTTCCTATAGAAAACGGGTATTTTTCATAACTCAAACACAATTTTCTGAGAAGATACAATTTTCATGGTAAACACTTGACAAGCACTGATTATGCATTACATTCAGAATGACAATTTTGTCAAGTGTACTAAATCACTAATTTAAGTGAAGCTTAACTGAACTTCTCTAGTGCTTGGGACTACCCACTCTTACCTTGTCACAAAAATAAATGAACATACATTTCAAAAAAGGAGTTTCACATAGCATTTTAAATTTCCTTGCAACTACATGATTTTGAATAAAAGCAGCTGACCTAGTACAGTGAATGCAATATCATAATTAGACAGAATCTGTTCACTATCCTACATTAAGAGTGGGCCAAATAAATTTTTTTTTATACTTCATTGGACTGACAGATCTTGTTTGAATAAGAGAGCTAGATACGACTACAACTTTATTAAAGGAAAGATGCATCAAATTTAGGTTCTTTATTGCTGAAATACTATAGAAATACTTCTGTACAATAATTTAGATGACAGATTTTGCATGCCTCCACGATCTGTGGAATTATTGGGTTTTTTTAGACTGCACTCTCTCTGCTGTTCAGTAAAACTGTACATCAATACACCTACTCCATTGGAGAAGCTGATGCTGACATTCAGACTCTTCTTTTTAAAATTGCCAGCGCTTTAGCCTCTCTCTACATAATGAGCATGCCAATATATTAAAGGGGGAAAACACTCACCCCTTCTTCTCTGGCACCATTTCAAGTGTACAGATCAACCCTGAATTTTTTAAAATGAAACACCACACTTTAAATTTAGCCCAAATTTAATCTCTTTCTACTTCTGCCTCTGCTAGGGTTTAGAGTCATTCTGCTGTTAATGCAGAACAGACTTTGTGCTAACAATAGACATCTTGAGAGAGTGGGAAGAGTTTCACTCTCCCTTCCACTTGAATCTAGCTTCTCGGACAAAAACAAATCAGTGCGTTAGCTCCTCACACAAGGAATAATCCCTGTCAACACAGTCCCAGCACAAGCAACAGCACTAAAACTCGGCAGCTGCAATGCAATACTCCTTCCTCCTCAATTCTTCCATCAGTACCCAGAAAATTACTTCTCAAATGAGACATTATCTCACACAGCTTAGAACATCCACACTGCCTGAAACCAAAGGCCAAACAGGGACAGTCATAGTCAGATGCTTTAATATTCAGTATTTGTCATTGTCTCAAAACATGTTCATAAAAAAAAACAAAGACAACAAAAAAAAAACACTGTTTAAACAAAGTTAGTCATCTCAGTTGAGATTATGCGGCAAATTATAATCCTTAAACCGTTTTTATTACTGCTAAGTATAGGCACAATGTATCTGATTAAGGAATAAAGTTTTGCTAGCAAGTGCATAATGTTTCTGGGGTGTAAAAGGTGGTGACATACTACTCTTCTAATAAGGAAGGGGGCAGGGGAAAAGCAAAGATTGGAAACTACAGAACTAAATTAAAAGAAATAAAAAATTAATTTCCTGAGAGATTACACTTAAGTACCCATAAAAAAAAAAAAAAAAGATAAACTCTAAGGAGCAAAACATGCAACACAGATCAGCCCTACACAGCAAAGTATGCCAGCAACTTTAAACAAAGTTTGGGTAAGATTTTGACAAGTATTTGGTTTTCATATAATGCTCTTTTGGCTGAGTAATCAATAGCTTGAACACCACACAATTTTTTTCTTACAAGCATCTAATTTGATGCTAGAGAATGTCAAACATTAAGACAATCCCAGTGTAATTTGTAAGTCAAGACATGGAGGGATATACATAAAAAAAAATTCTGTTGTATTAATAGTATACTATTACATGTGCATTATATGTGTTAATAGTATGCTAAAGGCGTACTCCATATATTATAGATTTAGAGCAGTTAAAGTATGTAAGAATAGGAAAAGAAACCTTAATAAAAAATATGTACACTTAAAAAATCTCATCCATAAGATAAAAACATAATATGAAAGCTGTAAAACCAAAAAAACCCCACCAAACAGAGCTTCAATTTAAGTCATCCTGCTTTTCCGTGTACTATACCACCTCTTTTGTGACTGGCTTAAATATACAATTCTAGTTATTTAGGTGCTTGGAAGTTTTCTGAAGGATGCGGATGGACAAACTATAAGCCACCAATTCAGTTAATGTGTCAGAAAAATAGAACAAAAAATGAAATATGTTTCTATACAAACTGATCGCTCAAATTGTAATTTTAAAACATTTAAAAATACATCTTTCAGTTGTTAAATAATTCATGTCTTAAAACGAAGAAACTCAAGATTGCATTAGGTACAGAACATTTAAAAAATCAGACCCTGAATTCTGCAATCTTTATGCACGGAAGTCCAGTTTCTCAAGGTGTTTTGTAATGTGTTTTAGATTATAAGAAGTAGCTGCATTCACACATGGAAGCACTGAACATAGAAATATCTTGTGGGATTTTACTAGGGTCATCTCCGTTAAGATTTCTGCTTGGTTTTAATTGTTACAAATGACCTAGATTGTTAAATTTGCTGACAATATAAAATTCAAAGGAAAACTGCATACTTAGCAAGTAGTAAGTCAAGTTTAAATGAATTCTGTTTTTTTTCTGTAACTAGGTTGTCAAGCAGAAACTGAAATTTAATGCTGACAAATATAAACCAATAAAAGATGAATATAAAAAATACTAAGCATGATCATTTTACGAATAGATTTGTACCAAAATAAGAAAGGTGGCCTCCTTACCCCCAAAAGAGCCAAAAAAAAAAAAAAAAGGTATATATTCCTAGAAATATGTCAAAGCAAGATAAGGAAGCCATTTAAAATGCTTTAGAATTGCAAGTTGCTTATGTGTCAAGCTGCAAATTCATCTGCCAAGCTCTTATTTGAATATTCTGTGAACTTTGCATCATAGCATTAAAAATACTGTATTTCCACAGTTAATCACTGAAGTAAAATGTGTCTAATTTCGTAAGTGAAATAAATCCAAAAAATAAACAAATGAAGATCCCTAGAGTTTTGTGTAAGGATAAGGAAGTGATTTTGCACACCAAATTGATTAATAAAGCAGCCTAACTTCAGAATTTCAGAAATGTTGGGTGGGGTAAGAACTACTTTGAGTAAGACTTCAATTATAGAATCACAGAATGATCTGAATTTGAAGGAACCTTAAATGTCACCTAGTTCAACCCCCCTGCCATGGGCAGGGACATCTTTCTCTAGATCAGGTTGCTCAAAGCCCCATCCCACCTGGACTTGAATACTAATGACAGGGCATCCACAACTTCCCTGGGCAACCTCCTCCACTGTCTCACGACCCTCACAGTAAAGAATATCTTTGCAACATCTAATCTAGATCTCCTCTCTTTCAGTTTAAAGCCATTCCCCCTTATCCTGTCACTACTGTCGCTCTCCAGATTTCTTGCAGGGCTCTTAAAGGAGGTACTGGAAGCCTGCTATAAGGTTGCCCTAAGCCTTCTCTTCTCCGGGATGAACAACCCTATCTCAACGTGTCTTCATAGGAGAGGTGCTCCTTTAAATGACGAGCAAAACCTATGAAGGATTGGGAAACAAAAAACATCCTCCTAGATTATTTCTTCTCTTCCTTTTCCCCAGAGAGGGCTGGGTGGAATCTCACCTGTAGACCGGTCTCTTGCTTATTGCGTTTCTTATCCAAAAATAAAGTTTCTCTGGAGATTACATGATCTCTTGCTTTGTTTTCAGAATGATCTCTCCCACTCACATTAGGCAGGACAACAAACTGAAACAAATGGTGGTAATAAAACAAAAAAAAAAATAAATTAATAAATCTTAAGAAATACCTTTCTGTTGCCTATTAGAAACCTGCAGAATTTCAAGCACTTAGCTGCACCCTCATAAGACAGATGTGTGTTTACTTACCAAACTACACATACCTGGTTTAGACAGTCTGTTTAACATACCTGTCTACTGTTTAGGAAAAATCTATTTTGAGATTTAATGTAACAGTATTCCACAAACAGAAGTCACGCCAACAGAAAATTTCACACATGCTGGACATACAATGTTCTTAAATCTTTTGCTCAGTACTCTTGCAGCAAGACTTTTTACAAGTCTGTTGTCATTCACACAACAGAATTCTCGGGCTGTAGCAGGACCCCAGCTCTTCTGCACCAGGGGAAATGCAGATGAGACAAATATTTACATAATAAAGTATGTATTTCACTGTTTCTCTTTGTAAGACAACACCAAGAAGCTGAAATGATTACATAACTGAAGGGGTTTGTCACTACATGCAAATGAGGGCAGTGGGAACCCACTTATATGCATGTGCACAGCTGCTCTTACACACATGCACAGACACACATACAATTTCAGGAATTTTCCTGTGTTAAATTGATGTCTCTTCTTCACGTATCTCATTCTTCTGAGCCACTATTCAGAAAGAACTGTCAACAGGGACTTCTTTTTAATTTTCCTTTTCCCATTTAATTTGTGGCAATTTAAAATCAAGATAAATATAAATAATTAATGACTATTAAATACGTCCTGTTAACAGAAAGCCACTGTACACTTAAGATCACTGGCTTTATTCCTCATCAGTCTTCCATTCTATTTTGGTTCCACTCACATTCGCAGGGTAATAGCATCACAAGAAATGTTTACCTCCAACACAACAAGTTCCTGAAATTCTACAGCGAATATCATTTTGTACTCTACACTAGCAAGACAGAAAAAAAGCTGTTTCTTGACAGTGCAAGTGTGTTTGTTAGGGTTTTTATAGTTTTTTAACTTATTTTACCCATTACCACTTTGCTAGCAAACATGTTCCTAGTATTTTCTAAATGTCTACACACACATGAACAAAGGGAAATGCTTTCAGACATGCTCTAGGGAAAAAAAAAAAACAACAATCCAAAACCAAAAAAAACAACCAAACATGTCCATCAAATGCAACAAGTTTATTTCTTCATTGAGATTAACCAAAACATTCTAACTGAAGTTAAGAAAGCATACAGTTTGTTACGTATGACAGGATTCTCTTGGATGAAAGGAGCAACATGAATGTATCATCAGGAACTCTAAAATTATAACTCTCATTCTCAGCATTCTGACCAGGAATCAATACTGTAGTCATTAACTCAAAAGTGATCTCAGATGTCATTTTTAAGTGAAGATAAGTGCATTAAGATAATTATCTTTCGGCTCCTATTTTAGCAGCTGAATACCACTTCTGAATACCCAGCACTCATAAAAAATGAAAAAAAGAAATCAAAACAAACAACTCTACAAACCCTAACATTTCTTTTACAAACATTACATTTGTATCAGTAATAGGGTATACTGTATGACTTCATGACTTCATCATTACTTTTTTTTTATTTGGCTGCATAAGTATCTTTAAAAATAAGCAAGCCACAAATGAGATGTAACACAAATTTGTAACAAATGAGACTTACATACAGAATCCTGACACCATCCTTCCTATTAAGAGAGGTGCTTTCAGTTTAAAATTTATTATTTTGGGGATAACATTACACAAGATTACTTATTTGAGGCTGGAAAAATCATTCCAATCAGACAATATTCTTAAATTGACAGACATATACAATAAAACTGCGTATTTTCTCAAGCTATTTGATATCCAATTGAAGTTCACCAACTAACAGCATAAGTTGCATAAATGGCTTACATTATGAGCTTGACCCATTTAACTGATTAAATCACATTGTTGAAGACACCTAGTAACACAAGGTCACATCACTCCCACAGTTGGTCATGTAACAGGGTATCAGAAATGCTTCACCAACTCAAGTCATGAAAGTAACTTTACGACTGAGACACAACAATTTAGTGGCCCCATACTGAAAGGTAAACTCCATTTTGAAGAGCAATTTCTATGTCAGCAAATGAAAAGAAAAAAGCTATTTCCTTTAGCATCTGCACTTGAAAATGGTCAATCTGTAAACCTTTTACTCCTACATTTCCAGGAAAAGGAAAAACATTGTAGATTTCTCTTCCAACGCCTCAGAACAGCTTTGCTTAATTATTTAAGTAATAGTGGATTTCATCATTTATTCCATTCCAAGCCATTCCATGATTCTATGGAACTATATGCCTCAGCAGGGGAAAAAAAAGACCAATTTAATCATGTTCTCCAGTTCACATCATATATTTTTCAAAAGTTATCTTTGAAAACCAGCATAAGAACTTCAATTTCAATCTTCATTTACACTTTAATTCATATATGCAAGTCAACTGAATTTGTTTTCCTAAGCTATGAGCCAATGTAATTGCTAATTATAAATTAATTGTCAAAACTGAAATTTTTAATAGGTGAGTGATTTTTCAAAGTTAAATAAAAATCTTTCCTCTAAACAAGGTATTTTGACAGCAGAAGTCACAATCAAGAAATATCCATGCAAATAAATACCCTACAAGGAAAAGAAAGATAATGGAGTAAACTAAGAACAACAAAAAATAAATATAACTTAGAAAAAGCAGAAGTATACGCTTCATCTTTCATGGTGCTGTTCTGCGTTCTATGTAACTTCCATAGAAGTCAAAACGAATTTTTGCTCTAGAATGAAATCTGCTACAAACCAGAACCTTGGTGCTTTATTGCAAAGGCATTTAAAGTAACTTCAAGGTCTCATAGATAGAACAATCTGAGACATAGGGGAACAAAAAGTTCTTCTCAGAATCTTACTATAAAAAAACAAGATGTTTCTTGAACAGATAGTCTCATTTTTACATGTCTGCAATATGCTTTGGTATCCTACAGGAATGACTAGGTGCCTAAAAAGAGAATCTGCATCAAATCAAGTAGCAAACCAACTGAATAGCTGTTGGTTTGAATGTCACTGTCTCATGGCCTTTAAAAAGAATTTACTCTTAAGCAAAGAACAAATATTTCCGTTAATATAAGTGGTGTCTAACTAAATGGGATCGATAAGGATTAAAAAACAAACAAAAAAACCCACTACACAAACAAAAAAAAACAACAACCAATGTCACAGTCTCACTTATAATGATTCCAACACACTTCCAAGAATCTAATTATATGCAGAATTGCTGAATTTCTAAACCCACTGCCATGGGCAGGGACACCTCACAATAAACCATGCCACCCAAGGCTCTGTCCAACCTGGCCTTGGAACACTGCCAGCGATGGAGCATTCACAACTTCCCTGGGCAACACATTCCAGTGCCTCACCACCCTCACAGTAAAGAACTTCCTCCTTAT
>JAOEHY010019269.1:15844-29397 GCA_025447955.1 Psilopsiagon aurifrons | reverse complement strand
GGGGGGGTGAATGGGAATGAGACAGATGAGTGTATGTCATTCTCTTCTCTCTGCCTATTACACAAAGTAAAATATCTTCAGCTAGAATGATTAACAGAAACCTGCTCTAGAATAAGCTATGGCCTGCAAGGGGAGCCTGCAGGAAGGTGGACAAGGCCATTGCAGACCTCTCCAGCTAAAGAACAGAGCCATAGCTGAAAGGGATATGATAGTGATCTTTAATATGAATGGCACTAAGATAGTGAATTGGCAACAAAGACTCACTGATAAGAAGACCTAGGGAGAACACACAGTTATCAAACAACAAGTTCAACACAATGAAAGTGCACTTTGTGTGAATTTCTCACAGAGCATAGTCAAGGTGTGGAACTCAATACTATGTCATATCATGGACAGCAATATTTTACACATTTCTTAAAGGGATTAGACATTTCCTTTCATAGAGATAAAAATAAAACTACCAAAAGTTATTAAATTCAAGGATATCACCTCAGGCTCAGGAAGTCCCAGAGCTACAATTTGCTGAAAGCTGTGAGGATATGCTGGGGGAGTATCATGATAAAGTCAACTAGGGAAATACTATACTCTTCTCCCTAGGCCTCCTCTGCTGGCAGCCAACAGACACTCAAGTAGCACACTTGTAACCTGATTCTTGTAGTTCGCTATTTTATCATTTTTTACTGTTGTTTTGGGGCTGATCCCCCCTTGCCATCAAAATAGCCCCATGTCAACCAAGTTTCAGGCAATTACCTTTCTTACTCAGGTTAGCAGCAGTACTAAGTAAATCATGCCATTGCTCAGATATTGAGCATAGAACAGCATGTTCCCAGCAGGAGGATGTAGGCTCTGTAATTATTCTTTAGAAGAATGTAGATTTGGCCCAAACCTCTGAAGGTGTTCATACAATGGATAAGATGCACGCATACTGTGGAATTCATTGGTCTTGAAATATAAACTAGTATCTAGTATAAAACCCTTTAAATTTATGAGCTTTAAATTTAAAAAAATGCCATCTAGTACTTACACTCATTGCCAGGTCAAAAATAGTATTGTATAACATGAGAATGAGATAACTGATATATAATCTTAACATTTATTTTTTTTGGAGTAAGTGCAGTAAACACAACCATACACTGTTAAGTAGGGGAAATTAATATAATCATGAAAGAAAATCACCAAGCTTTATTAATATTATGGCACTTTGCTAATATGAAAGAGAAATCACCCTAGCTGCAGTTTAACTGATGAAATATGCAATTCGCATTTTATATGTGAATTTTTGATCAACAATACTTTTTCGTCCCCATTTTTTAAATGGAGACATTAGTAAAATCATTAAGCTGTATAAGGCAGTATACATTGTATGATACGCACATTTTAAGATCATTTATGAAAGGAATGTCTTTAACAACTAAATTGCATAGGGTTAGACTGCAATGAAAATGTTACACATAAAAAATCTTCAAAATTGGAAAAAAGTTACTTGCTCAATATGTAACTGCAAACTGCGAAACAAAAAGAAAGTGAAGTTAAACAAAAGAAAAAATCAGTACGCTTAGGGCAGCAGTTGATCCATTTAAAAAACCACCACTTTATCTGTTCTCTTTTCCTTTGTAAAATCCAATAAACTGCCATTGTATTCCTTTTAAATGGTTCCATTACAAGAATTCTATAACAAGAGACTAATCTCTTGATAATTATAATAAATGCCTGTAATCAAAGCAGGAACCATTTAAAATAAGGAGAAAGGCTGTTTTCCATCAAACTCATTGTAGTTCCATGACCTTTGCAGCATTAAGCTACATCATAAGCTGCCACCTCTTACTGCAACATAGCTTTCCTACCAATCTTGCTCAAATAAAAATAAAAAGGATAAGAGATCAATGGCAACACGGATTGACACATGGTAAGAGTTCTTACTTTCCAGCTCTGAGCCATGTAGAACATAAACCCTCAATTCTCAAGATTCCAAAGGCTCAAAGCTGGCAGGATTCAGCCAGCAGCTTTTTGATGGACTTTGATACTTAGCGTTTCCCTTCAGGAGGGAACAGAGGAAGGAGCAGACTGGTGTTTTAAAAGTTATGCTATGGCAATGTCAGCTGCATATCACTATTAACGCTTAAAAAAGTATTACTTTTCAGAAAGACAGGACATTTTATCACAAAATTCGATATTGTATTCACATGAACAAACAATGATTTCCAGAGATCATTTCAGAAACTGAAGGCTGATAAAATTACGGGAAATGACTATATATGATCAGAATGGCTTTCATCTGCATTTTGTTAGACCCAGCATTGATTTCACTTTTCAGCTGTGAACAGCAAGAGGCCAGCTGTGGCCAAGGGAGAGAGCAAGCAATGAACCAGGGTCAAAATAGAGGCTGAGTTGTCAGAAAATTTAACACTTTTAATGACTAAACCTCAGAAAAAATCTTCAAGTTAGAACCATTTAAAAATTATATCCAGCAGGTCCCAAAACTGTCAGAGAACAGAAGATTTAATTTATGACAAAGTGAAACCTTTGAACTCTAGTTATGTGAATAAATAGCATTATAAGGGGAAAACAAACAAAGCAAAGAAAATATAAAATACATTGCCTTCAAGGCAGAAACAACAACATTTTACTTTGTATTCCCAGATGTGCTAGAGGGAAATTTACGACAGCATACTGAAAAGCAAGATTCCCATTGTGAAACCCTTCACATTTATTTAACTAAGCACAATCATTGAAAATGACCTTTATCCAAACCCTTCACAGCTGTCTTAAAATGATCTAAAACTATTGCCAGATTTTCTTTAACTAACATTACTTAACAAAAAGTCATTACCCCAGGGCCATATTACACTACTGGCAAGTAAACACAAATTCATTTTCAACAACATGCTACGAAGTTTTAATGAAATGCCGATAACAAATTGAAAACTCCCCATTAAAAAGGTGCCAAACAATACAAATCATCATAGTTTTTTGTTCTAGCAGTAAAGACAATTTCCTCATTTCTGATAACATTTGTTACCTATTAGATGTACATGTGAATAGAAGAATGGCTACCATTTAAAAAAAAATTACATTTAAAATTGTTAAATGTGTCAAAATTATTATAAATGAAACTATTCTAGTAGCATATTGTGAAAAGATATCCTCATCTTTTCTCAAAAGACAGCATATCCAGAGTTCACATAACTATATAGAACTAAAGGGCTACCAATAATAAATTCGTACACCAGTTTTCATTGTACTACAGTAACAATTTACCACTGCGTTAATAATGTTTGATCCAAGACTTAAAAAGAAATGTGTCAAAACTACAAATATCTTAATCTTTCTCCTTTTTCTACATAAACACTAAACAGAGATTAAAGGCTGTTGCAGGAGCTTGCCTGCTGTAGTTCAATTGACAGGGGGTAGGGAGAAGAAAAAACCTACTTATGGATTCAGAACAGTTTGGTTTTTAAAATAACAGCATAGAGCCACAATTAAAGCATGTGTATACTGTAGGGAGGGAGGAAAGGACTTTATTAAGGGACTAGTTAGTTCAGTAAATCATGGCTTTCAGATAAAGATGATTATGGTGGCTCCTTGGTGGGAGGAAGCAGAGTACAGGAGGTTCATTTCACCACCAAGTAATTATGCTGACCCATAGTGTTACCATTTATCATGGCTGAAAGATGACACTCACGGTTAGCCAAGGGAAACTGCTAGTCAAATGCTTCCATCCAGATCAATACACACCACATTTTTCTACAGCCAAAAAGTAATTATACAACAGCAAACTTCACAATCAATACCCACTCAAGCTAACTTATATCCCGCAGTACAGACATGAAGATATGGCACTGTCAACTGTCACTAAAAACCTACTGCATTTGACCCAGACTAAAGGGTTTCCTTCCACCACTAAAAAGGATTTTGCTATCTATTTTCTAAGTAAAAGCAAATATATCTTTTTTCCTTTATCATTTAAAGCAATAAGCAACCATTCAAGTTTGCGGGACATGTTGCAACCTGCAGCTGAAACTGATGTTACCATTTCATAAAGTCTCACTTAACACAAAATAAAAAAAGTAAATCAGTCAATTAAAGTAAAATCAATCTTCCTAACCACTGAAAGCTAAAACAGTTTCTGGAGCATTAGTTTCTAAAAGCTGCAGTTGAAGACCTGACCTGTGTGAACTCCATGGATCAGAAAAGAGAGAAACATTAGGTATTAAATCAATGCCATTTTCAGTATTAAACATATATTCATGTTTGTTTACACAGAGGTGCACACATAGGATTACCAGCAAGGCAGCTAGTGGACAAAATTAAGCTTTAAGAGTTTAGGTTTTGTTTCAAAATATATCTAAATGTCAGTTTTGACAACTGCTTTCAAAAAGGCAGAGCTTAGTCTTATAAACCAATCAAACACATCAAGAAAGGTTAGAGAGCAGAAAAAAAATCACTACTTCAGTAAAAAAAAAAAAAATTTGACATCCAATTTTCAGGCTGATTTATCAGTAGAAAGCTAAAATTGATAGTTTGCCATTACTGGCTAGCAGGCTGTCTAAGAAAGCTGTTACAAAGCCTTTCATTTTGATTTAGCCACATGGATCAATACAAACCTATACTGTTTCAATTTTACTATTATTGATTTTCTGATATAACCTCTGTGGGAGAACATTCATCACCTGCCATGCTAAAAAATATTGAAATTTATTTTGTAAACTTTGATTCCCCACAAAATAAAGTGTTCTACTGAGTGAAATGAAATCTATTTTTCCAGATAATAGCTAATCACTGCTAAAATGGTATTTTGAGTAATATATTTTTGCCTTTACATTTCAGAGTCTGACTTACACTGCTAATCCTTTAACTGATTTCACATCAAGAAAGATCATAAAACTTCTCCTTGCTTTTTGATCAAGTGTCTTGAGATTCTTTTCAGTTTTCATGAATAGGAGGAAAAACTAGAACTTCAAATTAAAATATTCAGTTACAGAGAATATTAAATTTGTACTCTAAGCTGTTTCCCAAGCCTAGAAGCACCTAATGCTTCAGGAGGAGGATTTCTTTTTTTTCAGGTATTAAAGAAAAAGAAGGCAAATTTTATAGTAGAAACAGCTGATTTATCAAAAAAATCTTTGTCCTCTACACAATGATATTATTTCCAGAATCACACAGGGTTTTACCCACCTTAGGCTTTTCTAATCTGCTTTTTGGGTTATGTAAGAGCTCTGCTGTTCCTCTGTATTCAAAACATGCTATGTTTTTATGTTACTTTACTCATATATAGCTATTGATTTTTGTGACAGCCCATTCAAACTAAGTACTGATTAGTTAAAAATATTGTAAGACAAATTTCAGTTGTATGGCTTTTCTTGTTCCAAAGTATTTCAGCAATCCTGAGTATCTTATTCAATTAATAGTAATAAAAAAAAGCTTAAAAAATAATTTACGAGTTTGAACCAATGATTTACTTTCCCCCCCCTTCAATTCCTAGAAAGCCCCTTTTGAGCTGCATAAACGGGACCATGAGCATTTCTGAGTGCTACACTGCTGTTGGTAAGTACAGATACACTATCCAGCCAGGGCATCAGCACAGAAAAGACAGTGAATAGGTTTTAGGATGAAATACAGTCTGTATAAAAGTGTAAGAATTTTCTCAGCAGCATATAAAAAACAAATGAGAAAAAACATAATCCTGCGTTGGAAGGACACAAGGATGAGATTCAAGCAACACCCAAGAGGGTTCAGATTAGTAAGAGCACACCCAGAACATGTGCTGCTAACACGATGCCATTCAGATTAGTGATTACTAAACACGACTGTGAAAATTTCGTAAATTATTAACATAGACACTACATAAGTGAAATTCCTAAAATAAAAGCAATAATACTCCGAAGATTATAATAAATTATAAACTTTCCTGTAAATGTAATGTCATGAAACCAGGGGAGAATTTCTTTGCAGACTTAGGGCTCAATATGGCCAGTCTGTCTATTTAGGGAAAACAATGTTATTTTTACAATCTGGATATTAAATTTATTTTTCCATATGTACCTGAAATCAAATAATATCATCAAAATATCTGATTTTTTTTTTTTAAAAAGTATCACAAAAATTCTGTAGGATAGACTGGAAGACAGATGAGAGAGAAAATCAGAGAAAAGAAACAAACCAATTCAACAGAATACAGAAGTAAAGAACTGAGAGTCAAATCAGACGGGCCTTTTCAGCCTGTTGCAAAAATGCCAGAATCGAATTTTAAGTACAATGACAATTGCTATATGCAGCTAGAAAGGACTCTATTTGAGCCATCACACAAACTCATCCTGTTATTATTCAGGTGTTGATGCTGATTCAGATGCTGATGATTTTAACCATCAAAAGTGAACACAGTGAATATGAGGCACTGCAAAAACTCATTGAAGAGCTACACAAGTAAAGTTTGTTTAAAAATAAAGCAAAGCATGTTTAAAAATAAAGCAAAGCAGCACTAAATATTTAAAACTGTTCTCTTAAAATGATAATCAAGCACTATTTTTAGGGCTTTTTTTCCATCACCAGATCTCAAATCACCCTTTTAGAGAAGTACCATAATTCACATATTACAGATGGGGGAAACCAGGCAGATAGATTGACTGAAATGATTGGCACACCAAGATTCTAACTTCATTATTTAGAACATAAAGTGACTGCATTCAGAGTTGAAAAAAGAATCTTGCTTTCCCATATGAACTGTATTATGAATTCTGGAGGGGAGAGTGGGTGGAACGCTTGGTATGTCTTGGTCAGAAATGCCATGAATTGCTGTTCTGATTTGTTAATAGCACTTATTAAACCCACTAGTCCCATAAAAATGTGTATTTTCAGCAAAGATTTATAAACTAGAAAGAAATTGAATAACCACAACTCCAATCTCCATATATTATACAGTTTTTTAAAAAATTAGTATTTTTGAAATATAATTATGTTTATCACATAATAAAAATTTTTCTTGATATAAAATAACACCTAATAATTTTTGAAAAATAATTCCTTCCTAACAGGGCTGGATTATTTTGGTTTGTTGTTGGTTTTGGTTGGTTGGTTGGCTGTTTTTTTTTTTTTTTTTCAGAAAAAAATTAGGTCTCTAGTTCTCATGGTCTCTAGTTTGCTTTCTGGGGTTATTTTTGGCTTTAGATTTTATTTATTGAAGAAAGAAAAAAAAAAAACCCAGAAGCAAAATATCTTGTTGACACTTGACCTGCTATCCTATAACCACAGCAGCAAATAACTAAAATAAAGCATTTGTATCAAATATGTTTAAAGAACCTTTCTTCTGTTGAGGCTTTTCTGTACTTAACTGTATACAGAATAAGAAGAGAATGACCTTCTAAAAAGTAATGGTGGTGATTATCTATATAATGGTTGCAACATGCAAATATACAGCAGCCATGTAAAGGAATAAAAATCAGGCAGCAACTTCACAATGCTTAAGGGCTTCATATTTCACAGTACCAGCATTAATGGAAAAGTTAATGTAGCATTGAATAACAGTGAGCTGCTCAGCTGCTGCTACTGCTGCAGAACATTTTGATCATGGAAATAACACATAATTTTTTCACTCCTATTGCTTTCTTGACCCATGGAAAAAACAACTGTCACCCACCCACAAAATCACATGCAAAAATATTCCAGCATCACTCAGTTGCTTAAGAAATATGTCCAAGCATGTAATTTTTAAGACTGAACATGCAAATAAATAATTAAAAACTAAAAAAATACACAAAACTAAGAATAATTAAGCAGCAGTGCTGAAGAAAATATCAAAACCCATGCTTTCTGACTTAACTCATGCTGTGGTAGAAATGCATGCATGAGCACAATCACTTAATGCAGTACACAGGAAAAACAGCATTTTACAGTACTTTCACCTCTTAATTCCCAATCTCTATACATGAAATAGGCAGACAAATTATGCATGCTAAATTCCCTTGTTTTCAATATAGTATAAATACTACTGAGCGCACTGAATACCGTTCAGAAAGTTTTGGAATGTAGGCAACACCTAGGTACTGAAAATAGAGGCGCATATTTGGCTCTAAATTGAATTGCACTGATAACTGTGCTTAGGGAGAAACCTGAGGATCTGAGGAAGGGGCCACAGACCCTATAAATCTTGTAAACCACATCCCTCCTCATTATTGTTTAAAGAATAAAAGGAAGTGAAGCTGTTATGTAAACACAGAGGAAATATTGAAATATATCAGCAATCTTTCCCTACTTCATAAATTCAGGAAACAACGCTGAGAATGCTGCTCCTTCTTGATGCAAACTGTAGAATATGAAGACATATCTTTACATATGCCTTAATTTATTTATGAAGACATATGTGAATTTAGAATTCACATTAAGGAAATTAGTCCTTCCTGGAATTCCTGAAAATTATTCCAGCTCATAAAGGACTTCAAACCTTATTGCTTCTCCACTGATGCCGGACTACTAAAACTTTTCCATTTTGTTGTTGATCATCTTTTACTATCAGGAGAACAAAGTGAAGACTGGTGAGCATGGTTAGGGAAAGAAGATTCACCCCTTTTCTACCCCAAAATAATTAAAAAAGGTGCTACCAATCCAAAATTCAGGTAGCTCAAAAAGCAACACAAATGCTTGACTGATACTTTACAGTTTCACTGTTGATGCTAGACATGAAAATAAAAACTGGGAACTAAAGACCAGTGGCTTCCAGATTCTTCCAGATGTGGTTGTCTGACAGGTCTAAACTCAAAGCTTTTATAAAATGACTCTTCAGCCACCCCTACAACAGTTTCTGTCAGACACTATTTGTCAGGTAGTATGAAGGTCCTCCTCTTCCTACTTTAGTTCATTTGTTTCAGATGTCCAAGTTAACTTCAATTTTCTGGAACTGATACTATCACTCAGTTGTATTTATGCCAATTATATCATTCATTGACCTCTGTGCTGCTCAAATGCCTGTAATGATATTAGCTATGAATTTATAATGGGGTTGAAAAAGTACCAGCAGAGAGTACGCATCTTGCCTTTACAACTGTTAATACAAACTGGTATGGGAGAAAAACAAGAAAAACTTCTGAGTACTAGAGCCAATGAAGAATCCAAGAGCCAGCACTAAAAGCTACCTCAAAACCTGCTTTGTGATTTAACATCTACAGGGATGCTGGGAAGGGACTCTTTATTAGGGACTGTAGTGGTAGGACAAGGGGTAATGGGTTCAAACTTAAATAGGGGAAGCTTAGATTAGATGTAAGGAGGAAGTTCTTTACTGTGAGGGTGATGAGGCAATGGAAAGGGCTGCCCAGGGAAGTTGCGAATGCTCCATCCCTGGTGGTGCTCAAGTCCAGGCTGGACAGAGCCTCGGATGGCATGGTTTAGTGCAAGTTGTTCCTGTCCATGCCAGGTGGGTTGGAATTAGATGATCTTAAGGTTCTTTCCGACCCTAATTATTCTATGATTCTATGATTCTATCTTATAAATGCTCTGGAAACTATGAATGACAGTAGGAATGTGTAGAAGTTACGTACGAAAATGTCCATTGTGGCCTTTTAATTTTTGCAATATGTATTTTTCCTATAGAATGTATGTCTTTTGCAAAACAATATCATTACAACCTTACTGTGGGGATTATGAAAAGTCATATTTTTCTTAATCCTAATAGCAGAGAACAAGGATTTATAAGTACAAGGGGTTTTTGTTTTGGTGCACACAAATCACATTTTCGTTGATTACTTTTAAAGAAGTGGAACCCTCTAAATAAGTATTGCATTAAGAGAGAGACCCTTAGAAATGCGTCACTGCGTCACTGAAATAAAGGAGCTATTTTGGCACTTTCAGAATAGGATATTCCTAAGAAAAAGTCTCTGTTTAAAAAACAGTGGTGTCCAAAAGACCATTTAGAACTTTGTGCACAACTGGAAACAACCTTCTATAGCTCAGCTAAAGATTATCAAATGATCCAGACATACAGGGAATACCATAGCCAGAACCCAACACATGACCTGCAGATTTAGTTTCTGCAACACAGGCATTGGAAAAAGTTACGTACTTGGCCTCAACTTCAACTGGCTGTTCATTCAGAAAGAAACACATCTGTTTCTTTCCAGGGAAGATAATACATTCATCAACAAACAAGAGCAGCAATATATGCAGTACTAGTCAAAAAAAAAAAACAAACTCAAAAACTAAGCCCAAGTATATTTGGTAAGATAAAGGACCATTTACACTAATGGAAAACCATAGTATGTATATAAAAAGTAATTTCCTTGTTTTGAAAGACAATTTTTAATATTCCTCTAACACTGAATTGTACATAAATTTCAATCTTTCATACTAATTTTAATACTTCAGTTTCATTCGAGCCTCAAACCTTTGTAACACTTTCTTCGTTAAGATCTAACAGAGTACAGCTTTCATTGAGGCCATAATTAGAGAAAGTGCTGGCCATTCCCACAAGTTTCTGTCCCTGTTTTTCTACATTTTTAATTCCAAGACTGTTAAAAATTATAAGTAATATATACTTGGTGAGCAATTAAAATGTTTGTCTGTCTGGGTCCTCTGAGAGTATAGAGATCTTCATTAACAATTTGTGATGATCTCAAATGGGAAATTTCAAAAGAAACTATTTTATTCTTATTTAACCTTACCTGGCATTTAGCCAAATAATGTGGTAGGTTTTGTTTTGTTATGTTTGTTTGGGTTTTTTTTTCTCTTGTGCTTCTCAGTGGTACTTAATTGAGATTTAAATCAGAAAGAACAGGAGATGCTATTTTGTTCTGGTGAACATACATCACATCCTCCTCCTGCTCCTGGCTGCTCTTCTTTCCTGACAGGTTTCACTCAATTAATTTTCATAGAATTTTAGTTCAACAGTTCAGTATGAAACTCTACCACTGCAAACACTGTCTGAATTTCACTACATAAATTTCCTCTACTATTAAGCTGTCATCAACTTTGAAACCATCACTTTCATTCCAGAGGCTGGGGCACTATTTAGTGTAAAAGACTACTATGTGAGTGAAAATAATGCATTATTAGCTAGCAGAAATTGGAAACTTGAATGCTATTGGAAAATTTAAAAATGGACTTTTTTAAACAGTAACAGGACTTGCACTCACTGTGAGGCAAATATATCATGCTTTACTTTTCTCCATGCTTTCACATAGCACAAGATATATTATGCATAAAAATTAAGACCCTCTTATGACAAAGTCTCTCAAAGGCTTCAGTAGTATTTCTAAATTAGGCCTAAGAGATGTTGAATGTAGCTTCCTCTTTATGTATGCTTTTATTGCTTCCTACCATTAGTGCAAACATAACATCTAGTAAATCATCAAAAGAAATTTCTTACTCATGAAGACTGTGTCTATAATAAAACGAAAAAGCATTCAACCCAGCAAATATAATTTATTAGGAAAGAAGAAAAAAAGACAATGGGAATCTGAAAAATAATTGCATTTGAATTTTAAGAAATAGCTTCATTTTGATTTTAGTCTATTGGCATTGTGTATACAGAATATTTTTTAAAACAGTGGTTAAAATTCTTAAATTGAACGGCATGCACATATGTTTGAACCACAGCACATGTGGTTTATGCATTCTTTTGGTGGATCTTCTAATAATCTAGGCAATTGGAGAGTTCACTACATTACTGGGTTTTAAAATGCTATTTCAATGCTACTGAATGTTTAAGAAATATGGCATAAGGTAGTTTATTCCTGAAGCTGAAATAATCATTAGACAGTGATGTTCATCTATTTTATGGGAAGGGAGCTTTATGGGCATACTATCATGTCAAGGTCACAAGATTAAGTGAGCAGTCATATCATTAAACAAGCCTTTTCTGTATATTCTAAAGGGTCTTACTGAGTTACTTAAAATGCCATAAACATAAATAAACTACTATCTCTTCAACACATCCATGACAGATGACTTCAAAATATAACACTTGAGCAAGGGAGTTTTATAACCTAAACAACAGCCTATATTATTATTGACAACAGATATCAATATACTGGGGAGCACTGGGAGAAGCTTACAATCTCTCACCATCAGATATTTTATGTCTGTAAGAAATATACATAGATGTTAAAACTTTATGTATTCCAGAGCTTACAGGTTAAGAAAAAATGTTTTATATAGAAAAAAGAAAATAGTATAATAACAAATGCTCCAAATCCATAAAAGACATGTAAAAACAGATAATAAAACTAAATCTATATAGCACTTTCAATATACACTTGAATGCTTTAATTATTCTTTTTAAGTGCAATGTGAAATACAATATCTCTTTTGTCAATGAGGAAAGCAGTACAATCTGTACAACCTGTGCAAATTTATTTTTTCACTCTTTTAAACAAAACAAAAAAAGCCCAGAAATGATAAATTGAAAGATAAATGTCTGCTGGGAATATTGTTCACAAATGAGAAAAGTGAATTGTTTAAAGATGATCTCCATAGCTCAGTATCTGTGAACATACAGACTATGCTAACAAAATGCATACAGCAACACCAAACCCAAGGAACTCTCCTGCTAAGCTATAGTGAGGTAAGAAGGAAGAGATAAGGCTCTTGTTGCTGGCCTCTGTGTCCAGAAAACAGGACCTCTTATGTTTCGCTTGGGAGCAGCAGCTACATATGCACTTGCCTATAACTCCCCTGTAATAATACTGCAAGATATGACTCCAAGCAGATTAGCAGATAGAAGATAAAGTGAAATAGGCAGAAGCACAAAGTATTTCCGTTTGATGGGTAAGATATGGATAGATGAAGACCGCAGATTATAAGGACAGTGGAAAGGAGAGTGTTGATTTCCTCAAATATGGGACTATGAACTGAAAAAAAACCTGCTATGCAGAGATACGCAGAGAGAAAATATTTTCTTTTTAGCATCACATGGCCTGTATGATTTATGCATTGACTTAGGAAAGCTCTAAACTAGTGTGAAGGAGGATGATGTTGTAGTGCAGACAAGCAAAAACTGGGAAAAACTCATCTTGAAGGTTGTTTGCTTGGTTATTTTGTTTTGTTGATCTTTTTTTTTACCTTGGTGAGACGAGGAAGATTCAAAAACAACAGCTGAGGAGACAAGAAAGATGGATCAGGAGCAGGTTCACAGGGAAGGCATGCAAAGGCACATGAAAAACAACAAGGTGCTTGGTGACAGCCAGCATGGCATCACTAAGGGGAAACCCTGCCAGACCAATCTGGTGGCCTCCTACGATGGAGCTACGGAACTGATGGACAGGGGTAGAGCAGTTGACATAGTCAACATGGACTTGTGCAAAGTGCTCGACACTGTCCCACACGACATCATTGTCTCTAAGTTGGAGAGACATCAATTTGATAGGTGGACCATTCTGTGGATAAAGAACTGGCGGGATGGCCACATGAAAAGAGTTGTGGTCAATGGCTCAGTGACCAGCTGGAGACCAGTAATGAGTGGTGTCCCTCAGGGATCGGTGCTGGGAGCTCTCATTCAACATCTTTGTTGGTGACATGGACAGTGGGATTGAGTGTGCCCTCAGCAAGTTTGCTGATGACACCAAGCTGTG
>JAOEHY010019269.1:0-15744 GCA_025447955.1 Psilopsiagon aurifrons | reverse complement strand
AGGGAAATACAGGAATTAAAAAAATCTTAGTATCCAGAAGATAAAACTTTGGCTAGCATTACAGAGGCTTGCCAAGAGAAATCAGTGTTTGTTCCTGTGAAAACCAAGAAAGAAGTACTTTTTCTTTAGCACATATTATTTTACTTCCTCTGAAGTTTATAAACAGGCATGAAATATTTATTGGAAGTTTGGGTAATGTTAAAAGAGAAAAAAAAAAAAAAGGTAGCACTGCACTCTGGGACATAACAGAAAAAAAACTCTACCACCACTTTGGAAGGAGAATGGAGACATGAGATATTTTAGTTTTTCAAAACAACTCAATGAGAAAAGACCTAAGTCACTGATAAAGGGATGATTCAGTAAAAAAAAAAGTTATACAAAGATGTATGTTTTGTGTACAAATGTATATGTTGAAAAAGGCGCTGAAGTTAAATGATGGAATTTTAGATTTGATTCTGACTAGTTCAAAGGAACTTTTAAAAAGAAATTTTGAATGAAAACAATCACTGAAACAAAGAATTCCTATTTCCAAGGAAAAATGTTAAAGCTACAGAACAACTAAGTTTAAATCCCCCAAACTTAGAAAATGTCAGGAAACTGGTGGATAAGTTTCTGCTAAAACAAATTTTCCACAATATCTAAAACTGAAATTACATATACAACACCAAAAAATTCTGATGTGGAAGGAAGATAAAGTATTCTAAAAATACCAATGCAACTCTAATCAGGAGCTCTTTCATAAACTCACATAGATCAAAAAGGAAATGTAAGAAGAAGAAAAGAGGACGAGGACAGGGTAATCCCTTATCATTTATTTACCATTTCTCTGAAAATTTATGAAGGATAAGTGTGATTCCAGATGACTGGAAGATAATACTATGTGGTCTTGAAAGGGGAAAAACATACTAAATGCATTATAATCTAATTTTTAACTTTGATGTATGCAAGGATACTAGAGGAATTTATCAATCAGGGGATTTATTTGAAACGAGTAACGCGGGTTTTTAAGAACAAATAATTTCCTGTACACCTTTGCCATTTTATTTGTTCATTCATCCGTAGCGTAATCAGAATAGTGATCTTTTAACACAACAGTACTTACTGTTTGCATAGACTAAGAAAAAAAAGTAATAATATGATAAATGAATAATGAACAGTTAAAGCCTGGGGTTTTTATAGCATATATCAAAGGTTAATGACCAGATTCGGAATGTTTTTAAGTGGGAGACTATATGGGTTGTTTCCTGATTTCTGCTGTATTAAACATTTCATTACCAACTTCGATGAAGAATCAGAGAAAATCCACAAAAAGACCTGATGCAACAACAAAGAATTGTAAGTATAGTGTGGGAGAATAGTAATTCAAAATTACTTTAAAAATTGTAAACTCTAAAATGAACGAGACAGACACTAGACTTAAAACAATTAGAAGCACTTATATAAAGCAGCAAGTGATTGCCAATTAGTAGGAGTAAGAGGCTGCAGAGTGGTTCTAGGAAGTATTGACAGAGCCTACAGTCTCATTTTAGGCAGGTAAGATATAGTGTGAAACAACCTTAAGTAGAGTTGTGCATTGTTGTGGTGTCACCCTCAATCAAGGGCCCAGAACAGAATACCTCTTTCTAAGGAAGATACACGCAAATTGCAGGGAATCTACAGCAAGACACCAACACTATACAAGATACAGAAAACTGAACCAGTAAAGGAACATGGAAAGGACAGTATGAGCTTCCAAAGCCTTTGAGAAAGTCTAGGTTTAAAAACAGATATAATAAACCTAATTTATAGAAAGAAAATGATCCTATAATGCATGAGAAAATTCAACATTAAAACCATCAAAGACACAGAATGAGCTTTCCAAGGCATCTGCAGAATTCCACTCTCCTCCCCTCTAAGAAAGGAGAATGTAAAGCATGTAATAGGGATATACCAGACTATGCCTACCTCAGTCAGTGCTTGAGGATGATTTAATCTTCAGTTCCTTTTCAGACCCTGCTCTGAATATCTCAAATTATTTTACAAACATACAGTTGGACATAAATGCGTTTTGAATAAAAAAGTACAAGATGCATTAAGGTTTTGAGAGGAGGGGAAACAAAATGGCTCCACTGGGTTTTCACTTCTAGTTAAATTCTGCATTTCTGATGTTTCTAACAAAAATGTCTGAGAAGTCTGTCAAAACATTACAGATGTTCTCCTAGGAAAAAAAACCCCAACATTTTCTACAGCTTTGCATTCATCGTCGGTAATCTACTTGAAGTATGACATGGGAAAGAATCTTAGAGTGCAATGGTACTACATCAGCATACTGTAAGTTAGAAATATGATGTTCCTTACCTATTTTATGTCACAAATAAATCAAAGGATTTAAACTTCTGAGAAAAAAAGCCTCCTTAGGAACATAAAAATTATGTTTTCTGAATCTTCTAATCTATGGCTTTTGTTAATTTTTTTTCCTTTGCTTTTTATTCTTACATATAAATAAGATGGGAAATACAGTGCTATACTGCACACGTGTTGCTAGATAGACATGGAGAAAAAAATAAGAATCATGTAAGGGAAGTGTTATCTGCCCAATGCGTTTCTACCTCTACCCAAATAAGAGTCAGTGAAAGGAGAAGCACAGATGCCTGTCCAATACCAGCAACTGTTAGTCCAGCCTACTGATACCCTTTCAGAGGCTGTCTGCACTTCAGGATCTAGGAGGAAAACATGAAGAAAGGCAGCTGGATTTTGAAGGCCTACTGACATGTTGAAAATTTAAAATCGAACTGACTGAAATTGAGATTCCTCTGGAAATCCTGAGTTGAAAATTCAAGGAGCCTGAGTACCAGATGGACCTACCATGTCTACTTGTCCAACCTTTCAATTTCTTTAGATTCACTTACAGATGAAGACAGGTTACAGGGCTAAATGGACTGCTAGTCTTGAACCATTATGGCTGTCCTTGTGACTGGCATCTTGGAAGCTGAATGGCTGCTGAACATGATAGCTCCATGGATAGATTTAAGAAGGAACAGAAGTCCCTTTCAGTTTGCTAAGGCTGGCCTTTCTCTCAGTTTAGGTGTATTTTAAAATTCCCTTTTTATTGCTACAATACAAAAATACATAGAGTAAGTTAACTGTAAGCAATTTGGATATGTATTCTGATTGTTGTTTCAGTTAAAGACCTAGCTGAGATCTAGAGGTCTGCTGTTTCTGAAGCTTAAAGAAAAACAGCATTGGCAAATCTTTCCTGTTTGTATTTGCAATGAAGAAAAAGGGGGAAAAAAATTTAGATGGAAAGAGAGAACATATTTAAGAGAAGTGAATAAAACAAGAAAAATAATTCTCTTACTGCAGAAGCATTAATGTGAAAGAAAATGTAGAAGCCTTCCTTCTTTAATATGAAATACAATGTACTGTACTTCCTAGAGATAAACAAGTCTTTCCACTGAGTTGAACAAGTTCTCCCTGAGTAACATGCATTTTCCAACACTGGAAAACGCTACCTCTTTCCAAAGAAAATATTTTATTCTGAGGTTTCTTCCAGCTGTGGGAAAAAATTCATAGTGAACAGCAACATGCTTCAAAACAACTGAGTAATCCTGCACAAACACAGAACTGCATAAATCTCACATAAGCACACTGTACACTCACTTGTAGAGCCCATCCCTGGTTATAAAATACTGCTTTCTTGGCAGGTATCTCTATGCTGCAAATAGCATCCCTCATCTAACTTCCTATTATTAGAAAAGAATACAGAATTCTTCGAGCTCCCTTTTTCGATTGTGCTCTTCAAATGCCATGGCACTTTCAACTACTTTCTGCCTTCCACCACAGCAGAAAGCAGTCAGGGAAGGAGGAAGGAAGAGGGTACACAGTGGTAGCGGATGTACTATAATAAGTGCAGAGCAGCAGGAGCATCACAAAGTTGAAAGCATAGTAAGAAAGATAAGAAGGGGATAGAAATAGTAAAATACTACAAAAAAAGTTATCAGATTAAGAAAATAGTTCCACATTTATGTTTAAATCCTGCTACAGAAGGATGACTAATACTGGACCTAAAATGTGAATAATAATAATGACACATTTACTGATCTCAAGTAGCTCAGTTAAGTAAAAACCACAGAAGGCAGAAAAGCATTTTCACAATGTCTGGTTGTGATGAAATCATCTCAAACAAAATATTTGGGATTTGTAGTCAAGATAGCTAATGACTGAGCTAAAAAATAAGCAGTTCCATAAGATCTACCTGGAAGGATCTATTCTGCAAACAAAAATAGATTCCACTAATTCTAGAAACATATAAAATTCACAGTTCTTACAGAGTATGTGGAAAAATGCAGGACCTTAACAGGCCCTCTAACAACAGCCATGTCAAACACACTTCTGGATCCAGTAGACAGGCTCTTTTCCACTGTTCTAAAGCTCATTTTTTAATTTATGTCTAGCAGTTAAAATGAACCAGAAATGAATTAATAGCTAAACCAGATGAAGCTGATTTGCAGTGGGGGACAGGATAGGTTCTGCGTTTCTCTGAACTTCCTAAAACAGCAGCTACTATAGAGATGGAGTCAGAGCATGCCAAGGGCTGGCTGTAAGGGAAAGTCCTTTTTACTAAATTCCTGCATTCTGGCCTCTCGTGTAAACTGGAAACATTTGGTTTAGAAGCAGTCATCCAAGAATCAACTTATTTAACTGCCAAGCCCCATAGACTCACAAAAGGGGAGTTCCCCTCCTCATGCTTTCCCTCCCTGGCCCCCAGTAGATATCAGCCTCTGCAGAAGCACATGCTGTAGTGAGAGGCAAAACTAGCTGTCTGGCAAGAAACTTTTTATTTCCAGCCTGTCTCTCCAGACGAATTTGGTCTTCACCACAGAATGAGACTGACAGCTCTGCCCTCCACCATGAATGATTAATTTGTTATGGGTATCTAGTCTATCCAAAGATGGATTTGAACAGAAAAAGCCCCTGTATACTTGCTATTTGATAAAGCTGCTTTCATGTAGGTGGAACCTCCTTTATCAAATCATGGAAAGCAAGAGAACCAAGTCTCATTTTTAAATGTTATTTTTCTCATTATGGTAACCCACCTGTGTATATCAAAACTGTTCATGTGACAATATCTATGACAGGTATTTAATATTTAGATTTAGAACACAAATTGGAACTCAGAAAATTCCCTGCATTGGCCTAGATTGCCACAAACCTATAGTAACTCTAAGAGCTGTTATGTACAGAATTCTTGAATAATAGTTTTTGAAAAGTTGATATATCTGATTAAATCAAGCAGCTGAGATAAGAGCTGGTAACAGATTATGGCTCAAAACACAGGCATGCATATGGCTGACAAAGGAATGTGAACTGTGTGTGCAGACAGGTTCTACAAAACTTTTTTTTTTTTTCTCAAGAAAGATGTTTAAGGGGAGAGAAGCAGATGGGGAGAAGACAAGCACCATATGAAGCTGACAGAAGACTGAAGGAAGCATATGTTGTGACATGAAGACTATAACCCTGAAAAAAGCTAATGGTAAGTGCTGTTTTAAAGCAGCTTTGAACGCTACGCTATGAAACACCCTGTTTGATTCTTCCTCAGTTCAAGGAAATAGGATGTTGCATATTCATTCTGAATAAGTGGCAATGCATCAAAGAAATATCCAACTCATCAGTTTCTCATCTGAATGGGAAAAACCTGCAGGATTCTAGTTTTGGTATAATGCTGAAATTTAAAAAGAGGAAAACAGGGCATTTAGGATAAGCTATTACGAAGATAACTGTAAGTGTCAAATTGCAAAAATGAGGAAAACAGTTTGGTTTAAGGGCACAAACAGGATTTATAACAAACTAACAAGATTTATTTTGAAATCTAGTTTTTTTTTTTGGTCTGAGTTACGTAGGAGAAAGTAAGATGATTCAATAATTTCCTTTTGCTGTACAGGAATTGATGCTCACACCTGCAATTGAGGAAAGAACTTTAGTTTTCACTTTGATGTGAAGGGAAAGTATTTGTGAAAGGGGAAAGACATTAAAAATGACAAAATCCCAAGCAATACAGAAATTACAAAATTAAAAGCAATACCAAAAAAACGGTTATTTTTCAAACTTGTTGTTTATCATTCTTAAGCAGATGGAGATAAAAGAATGAAAAGGTTTCCAGACCAACTCTAACTGTGCTGATTAATGTATGGACAGGGATAGGTTGTACAATGTTAATGCATTTGTATGTGTTCAGTCGAGTGGTGGAGCATTGCATATAATGAATTTCTCCTTTAAAAAATAACAGCTAATTAGGGTAACTGAAATGAAAGTCACTTATGTTTTTATTATTTGTAATTCAACTATCTCTATGTGACTATAATCTTAGAATTGAAAGTTTCATACGGCATTTTGCTGACTCACACCATTAAACTTCATGCTTGTTTCATTAGACATTTTTAGAAGAGTATATAACATAAGCATGTATGTTGAAGAACTTAAAATTGTTCTTTATCTTGAGGAGATACAAACACACACACACAAATATATCAAATGCTACAATTATCACTAAACTGGTAGCTGCAGATTGTGAATGTGACAGAGAATTGAAGCTTTTAAGAATCACACTCATCTCCTCCTCCAGTAGTTTCATATCTGTCTTATCTATTTTGGATGTTAAAAGGCACTGCTATTGTCCAAGCATTTATCACACGGAAGTGGTTGCCTCTTTCTCTTCCTGCCCCTTCTGGGCCTGTGAAGGATCTTCCTAATTCACCATTTCAAGATTTGTCTCCAGCTCCAGAGGTGAACAGGAGACCAGCACTATGCCTTAAGAACTGTGGGAACACTCTTCCTAATGGAAAAAATGGAGCTGCTACAGTGGTCTAGAGTGTCCACATTTTTTTATTTATTTATTTATTCAATGTAACTGCATTCCAGTCAGGCTCCTGGGGCACAGGGAAGCACCAGTTTATAGAGAGACTGCTAACACTGTAACTATTTCTCAGAAATCAAAAAGGAAACTTGGGGCCGACTGTGTGTCTTCTGCTGGCCAGGACCTAAGGTATGTAAAATCTGAGAACCCATCTCAATTTCCATCATGTAAGAAGTACAGGAAGAGCTACCCAATTAAGAACAGTTTTTGCCTTCTGTGTCTACATAGCTTAATGAGACCCCCTGTACCTTCTGCACTTGAAGCCTTTTAAATCTGCCCAGCTAGAACCACTGACCTTGGTCCTTAACAAGGCTCAGAGGCTGTCCCACTGGGCATCTCTTCCCACCTGCTGCCACCCTAGGGCTTCCCATTCGCAGTCCACTGGTTCTCATGACAGAAGGGACACTTGCATGGTGGATTGCACAGCTGCCATGGCGCACACAGTAAGGCGTGCAGTGCAAAACCATTTGCTTCCTGATCAGAACCTGCAAATGAACCGCCCCCTTGGAGAACTCATGCTGTCACTATTCTTCTCTATGTTAAGCAGTAACCTGCAGCTAAAATGCAACCAGGCCAATGGCTGCACCTAACACAGTGAGCACTGAAATAGGAAAGTAGCACTGCAAGTAATCGAGAAGTAGACTCATGGGGTAAGTGACATGACAGGAATAAAATAAGAGTTCCTATTGCTTGATGTGGGAAATTTCATAGGTTTGTCACAGGGGCCAACCCGCTTCATGGCCCATCAAAACCTTTCATGGACTGAAGAGCAAAAAAAGCCCTGCAGCAGCAGTATTTTGCCGTTGAGGATGCCATCAACATCCAGGTGAGGAAGATTATCTGGCTGAAAGAAAAAAAGGTCTCCTGAAAAAGTTATTGAGCAGGAACTGACTTTAGCCTGCAAAGTGTCTCCAGTCATTCGCATACTTGTCCAACGCTATTCAAAAATTCTGATATTAAAAGGGCTGAAAATTGCACTTATTTTCAAAGGTTCAAGTCTCCAGATACACAGCTTTAACCTGAACTAGGAATTACATGAGCGTCCATTATGGATTAAGGCTGTTTTGAATTAACAATATCACAATCTTCTATTCGTCATTGTAATTTCCACCAGAATGTCTCTGGTACTAGACTACAGAGTTTCTGCAAGATTGAATTTCCACACTTCCTACCACCTTAAAAAAGAAAATGTTTATCTAGAGAAATGTTTATTAGTTTCTATTGGTCCATCAGCCTCAACTAGATTTTTACTGAAAAGGTTTTTCAGAGCTAAAATCTGACTTTCTGTTCTGCTTGGCTTGTGGAGGACTTAAACAGGATTTCTGTAGAAAATCAAGCTGTAAGAATGTGGGTATTTGGGAGCAGAACTTCCTTGATTTGTCCTGTATGAGTTATTCTACTCTGAATAAATAATCAAGTATTTGTGGATAGAATGCATAAAAAGAGAGAGACTTGGCAGTCTCTAGTTTTGCAGACAGGCACTCACATGGCAGATACAGGTTCAAGACCATGCTCTGAGTGAAGGAAAGGAGCAATTTCAGCTCAAGTCTTCCACATGGAGGACAGCACCTTAGCCAATGGATATTTTTGTGATTCAGAAGGACTGGATTGTTTTTTTTTTTGCTCTGATTAAAACCTCAAACAGTACAACATCACTTGCATACAGTAGAAATTAGGTTTGTTTATTTATTTATTTTTAAAAGGTTTACCTGCAGAACTGAACTGCACTTTGCTTATGTCCAGCTTTGTACATGCTGCATTTAAGTACAATGTAAATTCTGCTTTAAGCATACTTGTTGCAGTTCACAGTGGATCTTATCAGTTTATTACTTGCACAGAAAGGGGATAAACAAAAGAAAGCGTCAGACAGTGACTTAGTTCTGCTGGCTATTCTAATACTAACTCAGTCTATAATACTAGACAAATAATTTTGATTCTCTTTATTTCATGCTTCCTCTGTTGACATCTGTAAAAGAAATCTCTACATGTCTCAATATCTCATTCAGAACACTTCACTCTAATACTGATAAGAGCCTCAAAACCTACTGATATACCCACAGTAAAACTGCATCATAATCAAGAAATACACTAAAATATTATGTTTGCATTCTCTAAGGAAGTTTGATCTTCAGCAAAGAGAATTTCTCAAGAGTCAGTTGAAGAGAAGAGAAAATATATTTTAGGGATACTAGCTCCTAGTATAGTCATATTTCAGTTATGCAATGACTGCTTCTCTTAAACTTTGAAATTAATATTTTAAACTCAGATATTTTACATTTGTAGCTTACCTATGAGAAACAGCTCCCCAGGCACCATGCTTATTTGTTAGTATGTTGAGTATCTTCTGTTTCAGCTGATTGGCTGTAACATGATCTCGATGCTTAGCAGCACTGATAAGATGATCACACATTTTCTCCTCCTCTCTTCTGTCAGCAGCATACTGAGCACACTGCGACTAGGAATGAAAGCACATCCACTTCATAAAAGACTGGCTATTTAGAATTGCTTTTAAAAGGTGATTTACCAAAACTCTTCAAATATGACAAGAATTCATCAAAATACTTTTAAGAGAAATAGGACACACCATTCAATTGAAAGAGTTCTGTTACTATATATTATCCATGAAGAAGCATTCAGAGCATGTAAAAAATGAAATATCAAGGGCAAAGACAACAGAATTGCAGTTAGAAACATTTAGCTAAATGTCTCTGCGTGTATATGTGTGACTACAGATATGCCTTAGAAGATGGTCTTTACTTGTAAAAGTTTCTTGTGTTCACAGGTATAAAATGCAGATATAACACACATAGCATAATATAAAGGAAAAAATTATGTACAGTGGATTTGACTTTTAGATGTCAATAAAACTTACAATTAAAAAGCTAGTTGATAATTTTATTAATATGGATGCTGAAGATAAATTCTTTTAACTGTGAAATTACTGACTGTATTTTCTATTTCATATCACGACATGACAAATTTTCATAACATACTACATTTCTAAAAAAACACTAATGGTTAAATGCTCATCTTTTAAACTGAAAAAGAGCTAATGTTCTCATCATGTTTCCTTAAAGAGATAACTACCTCTAAAAAAAATGCTGTGGTTATTGACCATGCAAATTTATTCCTAAAACTATCAAAACTCTACAGTGTATTTTAGCAATGATAAATCCTTTATGTGTAATAAGCACAATGTAATTTTCCCAGGTTTTTCTCAAAATAATCTCAAGTTCAAATCAATTTCTCCTTCTTGTAAAGAACGTTTAAAAATATCTCAATAAAGCAAATGTAGCCATGCAAATTAAAATAATTGAAATAAATCCATTACACATATTGTTTTCTAGGTATAAATTACAAAGGCAAGATAATTCTCAAAACACTTATTTTTAAAATCACTTTTTAAGAGACATTTTTGAATGCAGTTATTGTGCACCATTTTAGAACGTTTAGCCAACACTCAATGCTGTAACACAGTGCTGACTAGAATTCTACTTTCTAGTACTCAAAAGAACAATTCAAAATAAGTTAACCTCATGCTAAATTGTAGTTTATTGTTCATATATCTGCACCCTACCTTGTTAGTACAGATCACATCAGCATTCAGTAAGATTTCAATAGTGGTCTTTCCACTGTGTTACAGCATTATTTCAAGTAATCTATCTGGAAAAGAACACTCATTACACTTATTCATAAAGGGTTAATTCATTTTTCAATTTATCTTCTTGTACAGGGAAGCACCAATTAGTACAATGATATGCCTTAGTAATGAGGTTAATATTTCACCAGCTCATTGGACAGTAAAATTAAATTTTCATTTTTCTTCCTGAACAATTACAAAGGTTAACAAAATGAAAGTTAACTGCGAAGCACCCATTCTGGGAGGAATTTCCCTGGACCTGACTGCAACTGGAGTCACAGGATAAAATTCAGATGCTGATCCATGGCCTCCCCACTATGCAGGAGACACAGTAACTCTGCAGCTTGGGCTAAATAAATTCACCCAGCATGGTTCAATTAAAATTTAAAAGGTAAAAATAAAATAGCCACTCACTTCTCTGGCTCAGAGCAGTGATTAACATGTACTAAGCCCCGGCATACATACCAATACATTTTATTAAAACAAAATGACAGATTTACAATTATGCAACAGAAAACTACCAGAAATCTTCGTCCCTACTACTTTCAAGTAGGATGAAGAATAAAATGTTCAGTTATATACCTACCATTATGCAAGACAATATATAAAATATTCTTTCAGACTTTAAGCACCACTTTACTTAAATATATCCAAGCTTCATATTTTACACAGGCTACATTTCATAATTTTCTTTTATGACTTGCAGATTTTAGATGAGTAAGATAAAATGTGTAGCTGAGGTTCTTCATGTGACAAATATAATGGAAGTTTTCATATATGAAAAATACATTGGTTTCTTTACCAGACAATAAGACTAACTTAATGCTATTCCTTTAGGGAATTCGGTTAATATTCTAAATCCTATTTGCTAACAGAAGCTGAAAGTTAATTGAATATTCTCATTTTGTGTAGAGTTGTGACAGATCTTATACCTCAATGTATTCTTCAAAAAGCAGATAAGTCAATCTTCTATTGTCATCTCAAGTTACTGCACGATGCTCTGATAAATATCAAATGTTATGTATTGTTGAGGCAATATGAAACTTCTCTCTGACACATTTAATTGTAAATGTGGTTTTATCGAAATTCAAAATATCCAGTATATGCTTGGTAATAAAGTTGTTGCAATCCCATATGACAAAGTGTCTGCTGTCTGCTCTGACAAAATGAAGTAAAGGTTATGTGTATTCAAAATGACAACAGATATCTCTGTGTCTCACACTTTTCAGATAGGTCAAGGAGCACAAAAACTAGTACATCAAAGTGCATTTAAGAGAGCTGCTTCAAGGAGATAAAAACCTAATCAAAACTGAGTTTACTGGATCCTATTTCTAGCCACCAGGTGCTTGTTGACATTTCCTGACAGATGAATAAATTGATATAGCTATTTATTATCATCATCAATACTAAGTCAGACTATCTTAAAAATAATGTTAGGTCATTTGAGCATTAAAACACGTAGAAATGCATGTTTGTGCATATATGCTTACATGTACACAAACATATGCAAGCACAGGCAGGTTTGGAAATAATAAAAACTAGTGATGCCAAAAGGTTGCATACGGTAAAAATGCAAAAAAAATGATAAAGTCATGTCCAGAATGAAATTCTAACTTTACTCCATCATTTTTGCATGAAAGTTTTTGAATAGGAACAGAATTAATCATGAAGAAATAATAAAAGCCCTGTTAATCTGAGCACATTTTAAAAATCAGGGGGGTCGTATATTTCTATAATTTTCTAGCAATATAATTTAAATCATATACTGCAACACTCATGGATGAAAAAAACAACTGAATGTTGATTCCTTTTGGGAGTAAGAATTATATTAATTAAAGAGTTATGGGAGTCAGTTGCTCTGTTATTTCTTCCAATACTTAAGAAGGACAGACATTTTAACCACAATCTTACTCTAAATAATTAATGATTCCTGACAAGAAAGATACGTAATATCATATTTCAATATATAAAGTTTAGCAAGTAAATGTTACAAGTGCTCCAAAATGCAAAGTACTCTAAAAAAATTACCTTAAAATACTAATTCTGTTTAACACAACATTTCTAGTTCTTATTTTTTATGAAGTGCCTTAAGTATATTAATTGCTTTTCTTTCTTACTAAACTCATACATACCGCTGATAAAATCCAACAAAAATAATTACTAATGTGATTTTCATTACTCTTCACAACAAAACAGAAAAGTTCTTTGTGAACCTAAGGGTCTACCATATCAGTTTAGACATTCTGATTAAGGGATTTCTTCAAGCTGTAAATGTTTTCATAAATTTAAGTGAGGAGATGAGAAATTAAACCCATTCCTTGTGTTTGACATTTACCGAAGCTTTTAAAAACTAATTTTGAAATGCCTTCAATGTAAATTTCTTTCTTGGAAGAAAAAAAAAACTTATTGTATGGGGTTACAGCCGAGGTGACAACTGAGTGAAAACAGAGAACCAGAAATCCAGCAACTCGCAGGCTTACCTCAAACTCAGCATGCTTGTGGACATCTTCAGCTCTTTGTCGGTTCAAAATAAATTCAGCTTCATTTGCAACACGCACTATATGGTCTTTCATTGCATGACACAATAATCTGAAACAAGAAAAAAAAAATCAACCTTTATATTTGATATACTTTGAACAACCTATTTCAGAAGACTTAAAATGGAAGAATTAAAGTTAATGAAATTTCTGTAATGCAATTGCCAAATTAATTGACATCAAAAATTTTATTCTACCCAAAATTTACTGCATTTGTGAAAATACAAATCATGCTATATGGAAAAAGCTTGCTATTTGTTACTGAAGGGAAAAGTTCCTTATGGATGTATTAGACTTCAAGTATGTTTTAACAGCTGTCTCAATATGAATACGAATTCTACACTATCATTAAAAATTCTAGACATCTGCTTAAATTCCTATTTTAAAGTCTTAAAAAGCTACATCAGTGAGACTGAATCAACTTAAACTGTCTTCGATGTTACCCAAGAAAGTCTGCAGGTGTTTTCATGCCATACTCCAGAACATCATTCTAGTGGGTAGCCCCTCCCTATGTTACTGTAAACCATCTGACCTAAACAGACAAAAGAATAATAATAACTTCAGGTGGAACAGGAACCATACAGGCTTGAGAGAAGACTGGGACTAAGTGCTATGTGGGATGAATTAAGACACTCTGATCTAGTGTCATCTTAGCTTTGAAAGGAAAGCTACTATAAGGTCAGGGAAGCAATGCCTTACAGAGGTTTTTGCAAAGGAATTTGCATATGTGCTTGCTGTACTAGCTCAAGGAAATTTGTTACTATTTTGAAATATAAAAATACTACTTAATAATTTGGTACTGATTTTTATTTCTAAAGGGAAGTTATCTTGCATTCTCAAACTGTATTTCTACTAAGCAAAAGATGGTGAAAGTGTTAGCATTGCTGTACCTAGTTTAAATCACAGCCAACTCTGATTCAAACTCAAATTCACATCGAAACAGCACAACTCTCCATACTGCCCTAATGGAGTTACACCTCATGACATGCTTGGCAATGATGTCATCTTTCTAATACTTACTTATTTAAATCCTTACAAACTCAACTATAAGCATGGCATAAGGCATAATTTAAAAAAAAAAAAAAAAGATAAAAATAAAGAAAAAAACCTCAGACTTTTCTTGCACGAGATAAGTGCTTACAACTATCTTTTGGACTCTCATAGAAAAAACAATAGAAATTGTTCAGAAAGGATCCCAAACCAGGAAAAAAATCTCACACTCAGTAGTATCAAAGGCTAAAAATACATTAAAAAAGAATAGTCATCTCCCTTCACGCGCAGCAAATAAGACAAGGGAACAAGAACTTCTAGGACAGCAAATAAATTCCTTCACTGCAACACCCAGCCACACAATACAAACTATTTCATAAACTATTTTTAGTTTATAAAAGGCATTTTCATGAAATCTAGCTCATGAAATACACCTTCAGCTTATGAAAATGTGATTGAGTCGCTTGTCTCAGGCACAGCTTTGGAAGGTCCTCTGAAGGTTAAAACTCTCTTACTTTCCAATCCAAATGTACTCTTCAGCAGTCTTTACTGTTACATTTTATGCAAATGTTGCCTTTAAGTTTACACTGTCCTTCTTCCTTCTGTTGACTTTCTGATATTACATCTATTTGTATTTTAATAGGCTAAGTAAATCAGGTCTCTGACTTCCCTTCAATTAGTAAAAGACATTGCCTTCTGGGTTTTTACTAATTTCATACACTGATTTTACCTTTTCGGCAAGTGCACAGCTAAAACTGTCAGCAGTATTCCAGGTAAGTTTCAGTCACTATTTACATAGTAATATCAATGCTGCCTTATTTCAATGGAAATAACTTCTGATGCAATTCTAGAATTGTGTTTTCCTTACTCTTAGCCCTATAATCTGAGTTTGCACAAGAAAATTTCAGTGTCAGATTGGTCCTTTAACTCCTCATACATTTCCAGAAGATGAATCAACATTCTGTAGCACATATTCTCAAAGAACATGAACTCCATGTGCTGTTATGCTGTAAAATGTTTATGCATCATATTACATTGTATAATATTTATATTAATGCAGAGTTGAAACCCACCCAATCAATCCTGATTCATATTTCAGTCATCTGCCCAACTATGTTTCTCATGCACAAGTTTTACAAAGTACTCCCTTTTGGAGAAAAGTCTATCCTCTGCATCTTTTGCAAACTAGCACCCTGTGACCAATCCAAATAAGAAAGAGCTTGAGGCACAAAATGCTACACTGAAGGAAGATTTGAAATTTGAGAGCAGTGCCATTTTTATTCTCCTTTGGAAATAAAACATGTTATTTAGTGATATCTCTTTTTCACTGACAACTGAACATTTGTTGTGACTGAATTATAACCACTGCTCTCATTCAGCCTTGTAAATCCTCATCCTGCCTTAGCAAGCCCCACTCACAAAAGACCTAAAAGATAGATTGATGCTGGGACAGTGTTGAATCAGGCCTTCTGGTCATTCTTATTAATCTTTACACAAACCCCCCAGAGGGCTAAGCAGTTGAATGAAAAGTGTCACTGCAGGCTTGGTGTACTTCTTTATACTGTTTTCCACTAATTCATGATATACCAAAAGAAAAAATATACTGACTGTCATGGGTTCAGCAGTAGCAGTCATTTTTCCCCTTCTCGGTAGCTGGTGCAGTGCTGTGATTTTGACTTTCGGCC
>JAOEHY010019266.1:0-10693 GCA_025447955.1 Psilopsiagon aurifrons | reverse complement strand
GGGTTATTTGTGATGCTTGTTTTGATTGGGGTTTGGTTGGGTTGTTGGTTTTGAGGGGGTTGTTTGGGTTTTTTTGGTTTGTTTTTTTCTGGTTTTTTATTTCATATTACACATGTAATGTAGATTAAGAAGTCACAACACTTCTCTGAGCTACACACTACACACAGCAAAGAATCATGCTGTATTTGCACATGTTCTGCTCTCCACAACACGTCTTTGTGCTACTTTTTAAGTAAGGACAGAGGATTGCAGTAGTGATATAGCAAAAACGGAGTGATGGGACCTATTTTTGTGTATATCTAATGGTTCCATCACCACACAATTAGGAGCAGTATACAGCTTCAAATTGGAATGTGAAACAGCTAAAGTGAATGAGCAAAAATGCATATATATGAGAAGACAAATTTAAGGTCATCAAAACATACAGCGGGAAAACAATTAGCACCAAAATAACTTCAGCTTCAGCATGCTGCATTTTCAGTCTTATAAGTGAAGTCTGATATTCAACTCCTGCAAACCAATTTGTAATAACCTACTCCAAGTATATTATAACATAAAAGCAAGAAGGTATATCAACCATGTAAAATTTTTACACTTTGTTAAAATAGATAGCTCTGCACTTCCTAAGTTATTGTGTTAGTCATTTTTCAAAGGTCAGGAACTCAAGTTTTCCTTCATAATTATCCTTCATGAATCAGCTAAGAACTCTATTATGAGACCAGGCATGCCTCTATTTACCATTCTCCTATCTGAAAATTAATAGTGTGAGCAAAGTTATCCAAGGTTTAGTTATCCAAAGTTATCCAAGAAAAACTAGGTTTAGGGTTTTTTTTACTAGAAAAGACATGCATACTTCAATCAGTTTGGAAAAGCAAGCAATTGCTTACTATAACACTAAGTAAGGGGGGGTGGGGAGGTGGGGTATGTGTTTGGAGGGGTTGTTTTTTTGTTTTGTGATATATCATAAAAAGCAAGAAAAGTTGCCAAGTTTCATCGTACACTGGATTAGAGTGTTAGTACCAGTAGACTCAATTCACTCAAAATAGTTAAGTATGACAAGATAAAAAGAATGAAGGGCACCAATGGACATTGAACACTGCTGCAAGTTATGTAGATAAGAAAGAATTATTACAGGCATGTTTACAACAGATCTTACAAGAATATAGAGAATATTTTCATTTACAGTAACCAGAGGTTCTAATTCAATTTAATATCTTGCTTTAAATGGTATAAATGCCAAGTAAATCATTAAAAGAAATGTCAGCTCTATTAGTGGCAGCTGCTCTTACTACTAAAAAAGGAGGGGAAGTGTAAGAGCAGGGCAGTCAGCAAACCCCACAGCGGTCTGCAAAGTCACTAGTGGGAAAACAACAAAGGCCTTTCCATGCAACTAACACAGATGTGCCCATAGCCAAACTGTCAGAAGCAGTTAAGATGACAGCTACTCACAGTTCATTATTTCCTTCTCACAGGTCACTGGGTGACAAGCTGGGTCACCATGGTTTGTCGGCTGCTAGTCTCCCCCACACCCCTTCATCCCCCCAGTTCTTACTCCATCTAAATAAAGGTAAGCTGCTCAAACTGGTGCACTAATATAAACAAATATCTTCAAATGCTTTCTGCAAATGGGAATGAAATATTATATTTTCATTTCATTTTCAATAGCTATGTAACATTTCCTCTCTGTGATGAGTTGAGAACTGGATTTGTATCTGTAGCAGATACAGCTATGAGAATAATTTTGTCAAAATGTGATGAAAGCAGTTAATGAAAGCTAATTTGTCACTAATTCAAAGGTTTAACCTTTAAAACACTTACATGGCAGATATATCACTGAAAATCATTGCAACTTAGTGAGAAGAGTAGATTTTCTTGTAGAGGAGTTTTTACAAATAGAAGCTTGAGGGCATATTTAAAATGAATACATATTTTCATATGCAGAAAATACAGCTTAATGCACTTTTCCAGTGGAACATGTATAAATAGATTTTAAAAATAATCCAGAGGTGAATTATTTTTTTTTAATGCATTCTCATCTGTCTGCATAGAATCATCAGTTTACAATACAGATTATGAGTTTTACCTATGTTTTGCCCACTTGAATTTAAAATGAATGAACAGTGTATAAAACAACAAGGTCAAGCAATTGTACGAATTCACAGCTGTGTCACTGATGGAAATGGGAAAACATTTTCTTCTCCTTAGGGGTATACCTTAACCATTTTTCCTGCACAAGTAAGTCTAATAAAAAAAAATCATAACTGAATTTGTCCGAGTGATTCAGAAAAATTAAATTCAACCCAACTGTCCCAGGTGTGTCTTAGTATTAAATATGACAAGTTCATAAGCTTTCTGACTCAGATACAAGAATGTTTGCACCTAGTATATACCTAACTTGGAGCATACTTAAATGCATATCTGGATTAGAGACAAAGCAGTCATAAACTTCTAAAATTAAGCTTACTTATGAAAGCAAAGTGATCCAATAAAGCCTGAAACCCAAAATTCATTAAAACAGGATATCAATTTTATAAATGCAACTACTGACTCTTAAAGCGACAATTCACAAAGTGAAAGTACTTCTAGGACAGTACAAGCCTGCCACAGCTGATGATACAAGGGCACTCTCTTACTTTCCTAGTTGGGCCCAATATGTAAGATCATGAGAATGAGAGAAGTCATTTAAAATGCTGTCAGAAGTTACAGGGACTACATTTCCATAAGGTACCACCAAACATTATTATTATCTTGACCCAGGTACAGATAATGCTATTTAATTTCTACAAGTTTCCACTCAAAAAAACATGAGTCAAACGAGGCAACAGATTTGCCATTTCCCATACATGAACAGTGAGGATGACAATAAGGATAGAAAGAATATTAGTGGCCATTAATTACCTAAGTAAGTCATGAGTTCTCATGTACTGAGGGACCTATATAAATTATAGTCAATGCAGGTCACTTCTCTATTCATCCATATCTTAAAAGCCAAATCATCTCAGCAACTTCAACACTCCATGTTTAACAACTAGCTAATTATTTGACTTTGGTCTGTTTGGAGCAATACCAGTAATTTAGGAAGGATTTTTATCTCAATGATACTTTCTGGAATGGATAAGTTTTCTACCTTTCACATAGAAAATCAGGGATTCAGTTATGTAAATCAGAGATGATGTTCAAGTTTTCCTATCTTACAGGCATCATGTAAATTTCTAAGAGTATGAGATGCACTAAAGAAAACAATGTTGGTAACAACACTGAGTAAGATGTACCCAAAGATACTAAGGATCTACCAAGACTGCTATGATAGGACACACACACACAAACATCAAGTTCATTTCCTTATTGGCTTTACTGTCACGAATCGCGGATAATGTGCACCTGGCTAAACAATGTACAGGTAAGAAAGGGGCTGACTTCAGCCTTCAATCAGCAAAAATACATAAGTAAAGAAAGACTAACCATATGAAAATTATCACAGACAACCTTGCAATCTAATTAACCACATTACTTGAAACATATCCCTTTTCTTAAGGGTCTTCCCACAACATGCTATAAAATAAGGTTTTCTTTCAACATGGGGCTGACTGCATGCTACAGTGGCACACCATTCCTCCACTTTATTGACCCACAAAACTGGACCAACTCCTGAAACAAAATTCTAAATTCTAGGACGCTGAGATATATCTTCTTTTGAACAGAGAGTTTACACCTCATTTGCTCTTATGACAGTTTTTCTTGTTATTTTTGTTGGCTTTTTCTTTTTTTTGAAGTCAAGAAAATTTTATTTATTGCTACATAGAAATTGAACAGCTTTTCAAATCACACAGAATAAGTAAAGCCCTTTCTCCTATTTCATACATCACCTTTCAGGCACTGAAAGCATGATACAGAGTGGAAGATGGCAGCTATTTAACAGAAAACATCAGTATTTACCACAGTCTGGTGAAAAACTGCAGCAAAAGAGTTTAAATCACTTAGCACCTTCCATAACAGAGGTAACTGCAGAAGTTTTGAATTAGTTACCATAGCTATTTAATGCCAGATATTTCTGACAGTAAAATAATGTCATTTTTGTATTAAAATGTATTTTTTCTATATTTGGTTCTAGTTCAGGAAAATTATTTCCACTTTTAATGGGAAGAGATACATAAAGACATAGAAAGTCAAGCATTCAGCGCTTAAAGACTATCTTGACTTCAGATTGCTTTCTAAACCAAAAGTCTTCTCTGCAAGAAGAGATTTTTCTTTTAAGCTTAATATTTATACGATGCTATCTGAGGCTAAAAGCATGGAAATCTATCTGAAGAAATTTCACTTATCGCATTCTACTTAAATGAAGTGAAAAAACCTTGTAGTAACCCCGACATCACATTGCATCTTTAGAGCATAACAATTCATAGCCAAAGCACTGTGGAAAAAAATGATCTTGTATATAAACCTTCACCTTACATCGTAGAAGACATCTTTTGAAAGAGATGACATAATCAATATTAATTTTGGTACTTTAGTGTATGCTGTAATACAACATAAAAAAAATACACATAAACTAAATACAGTATTTACTAGTAGTTACATCATTTAAAAAGCTTTGAAGTTATTTGATTAATCAAAAATCAAAGTTACCCAAAATACAGGTAACCTACCTCTACCTATTCCCCAAAAAGTACTGATGGCCATTACCTTGGCCATGTCATAGTGGTTCAAGCACATTTAGGAAATATTTTGGATACTCAAAACCTAAATATTTGTAAGATAATATAATAAATGAAACATCAGAAATGCTAGTACTTGAAGGAGGACCAGAAGAGCAAAATTATGGGTTCTCTAAGGGTAATACTTCCAAGGGAAGATTTACAGTAACCTAGATTAACTGAATCTGCTTGTTGTTTGCAGTCACCTGTAAATTACTGCTACTGACTTACTGCTAGTATTAACAGCAACATTACCAAGTTCAATTTTCACTCAAAGTGATGTCTTGTAGTCTTTCATCTGAACAAGAGGTCCATTTTAAAAAATTTCTGCTCTAAGAATATCCAAAAGCTCAAAAAAACCTAGCCTAAAGAAACGCAAAGTCTTCTGCCTGCTGTAAGTAGAAGCAACTAAGAACATTACTGTTTATCTTTTAAGGAAATTAAAATAGTCCCATATTGAAAGTGACTGCGACACTTAGTATTTTGGCTCAGCATGAGTTTCAGGTTTTTAACAAAACCTTCACCATTTAAGCTTAAGTCTCATAGCACAATATGTGCCACAATATTGGTACAAGTCCTGTTTCTTTATGTAATTTGCATGATGCAAGGTTTGTAGATAAAAATTAAGAAGTAAATGTGTAATTGCTACCAAACATCATCCACATCAATCTTCAGAATAATAAAGAAAGGGCACATAAATGTCACCCTTTTTCATTAATTTTGATCAAAATCCCTGTTTGCTTATCAGCCAGAGGGTTTCTGAGATATTTCAATAATATCCAGGAAATCAATCTTACATGAAACTGAAGGAAAACATCTAATGTCATTGAACAATAAATATCAGTTCTGTCAGCGGCTTACCTTTGAGCTGAGGCCTTAGGATGTTTCTCTTCTAGTTTCCTCACCAGTGCCACTGTCAGCTGTGTAGTCTGCCCTAGGGGATCTGCAGGCATTAAATGGGCGTCCAAAGGTCCTGAAAGTTGTTTCTGATTGGGGTTGCTGACATTTTTTTGCAGAACCTAAGATATGGAAGTACAACCGTGTAATTTATATATTACTAATTAAAATAATGTGTGTCTACTTTTTCAAGTGAGGCTGTTGATTAGCGGGAAACATCAGAAATACAAATAGCTATGTCAAGATGCATCAAGAAGCACAAATCTAGAGATCTAGTGGTTTCTGTTCATTTCCCTTCCTTCCCTGATTTTTTTTTTTCCCACAAGGAAATAAGATATTTCAAAAATTTATCCTACATGTCCCATAAGCATAAAGTGTTCTGAGACACAAATATATAAATTTTTTTTATTCATTAAAATCCTGTATATAATTTATTTGTCTAACATAAAAATATCATATTAAAAAATCAAATGAGGTTATTTATGTAAGGAAGTAAGTTGACTTCTACACTGATATTTCTCTCTTCAAAATGTGTTTTTGAAAGGACTGTCTCTGACCTGCCTCTGGCTTAATGCTGTGACCTCTCCCACTGAGCTGCTGTCTATCTTCCGATGAGCTGTAGACCAGGCCCCATGGTGAATGCAGTTTTCTGTCTGGGTCACCTCCTCTCTTTTATTTAGTTCCTCTAGGTAGGTCAGGACAAACTCAGGATAAGCCTGTAGGAAAGGATAAAGGCAGAGAAAAAATGAAGAAAAACATTGGCTACATCAGCAGAATCACAACAGTCTAAACACTGAGAACAATGGGAAAAGTGGTTGATGTACGTGCCCAGTGCCACCAAAGTTGTTGCATGTAAATAACTTGCTATTTCACAAAGTTTTCAAAGTCAGTACTAGATAGTGACCTTCTTGTATTCACTGAAGTGAAAAACATTACATTTGAAAATTATATATTAGTTTAGGAATAAAGACCAACACCTCTCAAAATGAAAATTCTTATAAATAGGAAAAATAAAAATTTTGTATCCCTATTTTTAGGCAATATTTAATTAAGTATAGGTGACTTTTAGGTAGGCATATTCATGTAACATATTAAGAAAATTCAAAACAGCATATTCTGAAACCAAGACACACCACGTACATAGATAATCTTCCTGATGGTTTTGAAACCAAGTTAAACATTACTGCTTTAATTCATCAATGAAATCAAATTTGTTTTTCTTCTTAATACCCTTGATCCTTGCTTACAGAGCAAAATGCCCCCAATAAACCACAAACAAACCACTCACAACTTAATGATTGCATTCAGTTGGATTTGAAACATTAACATCTCAGCTACTTAACCTTATAATACCCAGATCTTGTACCACAGTTACATGATCCATTTTATTTCTTTGGCTCAGCCCATGAAATGACAATATGGCAGATTCTCAAGTGCTATGTCAATTCAAGCAGCAGTCAGTCAACTGTTCTTATGATGAAATTCGCAGAGCCTTCCTTTATACAAAATATATTTTTTATTTATAATGAAAAGTTTACTTTAAAGTTTAGGACAACTCAGATTTTACTTAAAAATAAATCTCTTCAACAGCAAGAGTAAAGCAAACAGTGGGGTGTTTTTATTTCTTAATGAAAAGAATTCTTCACCAATGAGTAATACCAACTCGCCTGCCATTTATCATCTTGTATAGACAATATGTTATGAAAATTTTCTCTCCTGCTTCATAGTTCCTTCTGAATTTAATTTGGATGCAATACACTAACTTGGATTTCTGGTATATTTTTTAATATTTGACTGCATAAATAATGAGCTAAGATTCCATTTCTTTAAATAACAAATTCTTCCTCTACAAGCACTTCATGTCCACGTTACTTAGAGTTGCTAAGAAAAGTGATTCTGTTTTTTCCTCCCACTTTTCACTGTTTTTGCCTTACCCCAGGCCACTACTGTTTCTGCGCCAGAAGAAAGCAATTGGCAGCCATGTAACGAATACAAGCAGAGAACTGTCCTAAGTTAAAATTAACACAGTAAAATTACAGTCATTACTGATATTTGTACTCTAAGTCTAGTTCACTGTGTGGCACACTTGTGCCAGAACACTAGGCAGCACAGAAGCTGGCATGGGAGTCTCTGCCTCTGCTTGATTCAGCTCAAGGGCTATAGCTCTGCATTTCCTTTATGCTGGACAACTTCATGAGGTATTTTAGGGAAACTTTCTTCTTCAGGAAAGTGAGGAAACAGAACAAATTAACAGTGCAGAATGTGACAAAAGCCTCAGACTTTCCCAAGAAAAGTAATTTCCCAGCTAGGTGAACCCTCAAGCAAATACAATACTTTGGAAAGCTTTCTTTCTAGTCTGAAATGTGTTCTACTGTGTCTAGAATACCTTCTGCTTTCAGTGCATGCTACTTATGCTGAAATCTACTGTGAATTACTTGTTCAAAACTCAGCACATTAAATAGCATTATTAGATTGTCTCGATTACTTCCTAGAATTGCTAATTGACTTACAGGGGGTCTTAAAATATCATTTTAATAAATTTACACTTGTAAGTTAGCTATAAGGTTACATGAATATGAGTACATAACTTGACCTATCACAAATACAAATATTGTTAAATTGTAGTCTATCAACTAGAAAAGGGAAAAATATCAATATTTATTTGTTCTTTCTGCATAAGAATAGTTTAGGAATCAGAAAATCAATATCAGGACTGAATTATAAATGTGTATCTTAGAAAGTACTTCATGATTTCACTGTGTTTTCAGTACAAGCTAGTATCTCCAACATAAGCCATATGTTGGTTGCATAGGGGAGAGTGTATGCATAGAGAAGAGTATGTTAATGGCAGACACAGTAAGTAGTAGGTATTAATTCCAAGGAAGTGAGTTTCCTTCTCAGTCTGAATGTGTCACATATCATTACACTGCATAATGCTGCTTTTCTTTGTGTCAGCTTTTGTTGGCCTACATATGCTGCACCTTAAAGTAACATGACACTACAGATAAAGTGATTGTGATGGAAAATAGAGAGAAACGTCTCATTTTCCAGAGATGTTCTTCTACCTACCAGTATTTTTCTCTGATAAAGAAATACAGTCTAGAACCAGTGTTATAAACTCCCCTAAACTTTAGAAACCTCTCTCCTCATGGTATACATAGTGCAGTATTTTTATATAAATAATAACCAGGGCAAAATAAAATATAGCACAGCTGATAATTGTATTTTTAAGTACTGATGATCTGAATTGTTCTAGCCTAATTCCAGATAATAGAAAAAACAATGGGAACACCATCTCCATTTCATCAGACTATTGGAGTTCTTTGAGTAATAAGATCTAATGTTCAGATGAAAGGATGAAAATGCAGGATTGGTACTAGAGAAGAGTATCTGGTATTGACTTCCTGCTGGAAGGAAAATTTTATATTCCTGTAAATAAAACCTGCAATCTCTCTGTCAATCTGGCAAGGTCTACAACACTAGAAAAACTTTAAATAATCTTCCCTACACTAGTTGAACAATCGAATAGTCACAAAACTTAAATCTGTATTCCTAGAACTGTTAAAGTGGAATCATATAAAGATAATCTTTACTCAAGTTTGAGACAGTTTTTTGAAATTGAAAACCAGCTTCAAAAAGAAAAGGCACTGCACACATGGTATGGGTGGGGCGTGCAAATAAGTAAATGTGCGTATATTTATGTATATATGATCCTGCTGCTTAAAATACAGTTCACATTCCTACTTTCTCTGGGATATCGAGATTTACTGAAAGCATAATATTCCTGGGTAATTCAAAACCCCAAATTTCAAGTAAGCCTTAGCCCATGTTGGTTTGTTTTTCTTAAATTCAGTTTTCCAAATTTCTTAATTCTTCATTAATTTTGACATTGTATGGTGGTCTAAATAGTTTCTTTCTAATGTGGCAGTTGAGCAGTTGTTGCTTCAATAAATGTAATTTTAACAAGTCTTGAAATAGAAACTGTTCCTGCTCTGTAGTTCCAGGGTGTTTACAAAAACCACATTTCTGAAGTAGCATCCTACATCAGGCAAGGAAGAAAACTTCACATGCCAATATACAGACAGTTGCTTAAGGATATATCAGCCAGCCAGAATAATGCATTTCTGACTTGCATAACACTTGCTTTAAAATGTAAATAAATCAAAACTAGGTTCAGTACACAATCTTATTCTTCTGGGACATGTCTTGGGAATGTCTCACAGAGGTAGGGGTTATTTTTCTCCTAAGTGTCAGCAAGTGACAGATGTCAATGACACCCCATGCTATTTTTCTACAGGGAGTACCAAGAAGCAGAAATATACAGACTTACTACAAATCTTGACATTTCTAACAGTCCCAGGGTATCACATCAGCCCCTTTAGGTTATTTCAATTTGATCTTCATATCCATGAAAATAAAAATCAGTGTGCCCAATGGTCTAGTAAAACATTCATCTTATCCTATGCAGTCACTTCTTTTCTGGCAGGTCCAGGCATAAAAGGCACAGTGACCCTCAGAGCTCTGCCAGGGGGAACAAACCCCCTTAGTAAATGGATCTCTCATGTTGAACAAGGTAGGAGGTATAACCTGTTAAGAAAACTTTCCCCATGGTTCTTCCTAGTGTCCTAAGCCTGGTCACAGCAAACCTTAAATTTTTGCAGGTGCTTTTACAGAAAGTGTGATTCTATATCACAGAATAACAGAAGAGGGTTGGAAAGACCCTAAGATCATTTAGTTCCAACACCCCTGCCATTGCCAGGGACACCTCCCACTAAACCATGCCACCCAAGGCTATGTCCAACTTGGCCTTGAACACTGCCAGCAATGGAGCATTCACAACTTCCCTGGGCAACCCATTCCAGTGCCTCACCATCCTTACAGTAAAGAATTTCCTCCTTACACTCGATCTAAACTTACTTCCTCCTTGCACCAAATTTAAACTTCCCCTGTTTAAGTTTGAACCCATTACCCCTTGTCCTATCACTACAGTCCCTAAAAAAGAGTCCCTCCAAAGCATTCTTGTAAGCCCCCTTCAGATACTGGAAGGCTGCTATGAGGTCTCCATGCAGCCTTCTCTTCTCCAGGCTGAACAGACACAACTT
>JAOEHY010019265.1:0-20327 GCA_025447955.1 Psilopsiagon aurifrons | reverse complement strand
GCTTTCACTGAGATTTCCCCTCGTGTCACTGCCACCATCCAATTTCCCAGCTGGTTTTCAGCAATTCCAGGATGCTTTGCAAAGCTCTGATCTTCGCTGCCAACAGCGAGCAGAGATATTCCTTCGCCAATACAGAAATGAAACCCCAGCCCCAATCCTAAGTAAAAAACAGTAATAAAATGAATAAATCTCAGCCTTCCCTGGTTATCTCTCCATGCACCCTGCCAGAGAGCAGAGCAGTCGAGGGCACGGCTCCCCCCAGCCCTCCCCTTGCTCTTGGAGATAAAGTTGAAGCCCTTCTTCATCAAAACCTCTCTTTTTCAGTCCTTGGTCTTTACTGCTGTTGTTTTTGTTGTTCCAGAAGCTTAAGGGGGATAACAGGAATGAGTTGACATTTTTTGGTAATGATTATTACATCTCTAGGTGAGCGTGTCTCATTAAAGCCGAAAGGGAGGAGGAAAAGTGCTGAAGTGGCTCTTTTAAAACCAGGATTAATTTGTTAACCTGCAGCAGAGACCCAGACACCCAGAGAATGGCTGCTTTGGGGTGCGATGGGGATCCAGAGGATGGCAAAGAGCCCGGCCAGTGCCCCCAGCTTCCCCACTGAAACCAGTGACAAAGATCCCCAGCAGACTTGCAACCTCACTGCAGGCAGACAGGGTAAAGCCAACCCCAACTCAAGAGCATGGAATAGCCCTGCGAGCCCCTTCTTACACAGCAAGCAAGCTGCTAATCACAAAGGGAAAATATCCTCATCACCATTGATAAGCAGCAATGATGGGCAAGAAAATCCAACTAAACCTGATCAACAGATTAACTGGAGTTTGCTAAAGTAGGACAGGTTTCTGACAGCCTCCCTGAGTGGCAGCCACTCTTTAAAGGCAATCACTGAACCTGATGGAGGTTTTCATAGCAGCACTAGGAAATAATGATTGCAATCAATCATATCTTACTGGATTTCATGAGACATGCTGGTAAACACGGCAGAGGGAGGAGAATTATTTATGGTGCTTCAGAAGAGCATACAGCTAAGTAATTGGATGAAATCAGGGGAAAAAAAGAAAGCATCCCCTAAGGGTGATGTCTAGAGGAAGAAGAAATGGTTTCTCTGTGGAACCAGTGGCATAGTCAACAGCCCATATGCTCAAATTTGGTCAAAACCCAAGGGAATTCTCTAATGATGCACTTGTCTTTAAAATACCTTCCTGGATGAAAACACCCCCAGGCAGGCATCCCAACCCCTGCCGCTGAAGCCTGCGGGAATGGGAGCCAGGACAGAGCACGGGTGAGTTTTGCTGCATGTGCAGACCTGGACGCAAGCATGAAGTTCAATGCCAGATGCCTCAGGGCAACTACGCAGCAGTGGAGATTGCTGACAAAGCAGCATTTCATTCCATGGAGCATCTCCAGCATGGCCACGGCTTGGGGACTCCCTGCAGGCAGTCTGACACTGCTGGCATCAGTGGAGATGATGTGAAGCGGTGCTGGCAAAGGGCAGGCTGGGCCACAGGAAAAGGAGCAGATGGGAAGGAATTTCCTTGCTCAGGCATCGTTTCCAGGGCGCTGAGCATCCTCCCCAAGCCACCCCACCATTGCTCACACTGGAAGCCATCTCACCCAGCACTTCACGAGCATGGCTGGAGTGTGCAGGATGCCACCCTGTCACATGGATTTGTATGGACACTAAGGCTGAGGTTTTCAAACTGAGCTAAAGCCCCTCAGGAGATACAAAAACCCCAGCACTTTAGGGCATGTTCCCATTAGCCGTTTGGACTGATTCCAACCTCCTTGCCCTGTGTAGCTGGACCTTGAGGGCAGCTCCCCATCCCCAGGTCACTCAGCTCCATCCTGCTCGAGGGGTCTCGCTCTGCTCAGCCTCACGACAAGAAGATGGCGAAGAGAAACACGCAGTAGATGCGGTGTTTGAGCTGCACACCTCTGCTCAGTCTAATGCATCCTTTGTCCTTCCCTCCTCATGGGCGCAGGCAACCATGTGAGCCCATCACAAACTGTACCGGGGGGGGGGGGGAGGAAGACCAAGGCTCCACAGACCAGTGTGGAGAGCACCAAAACATCCCCCTGACATTTAAAATGCAATTCTACAATATATGTATCTCCACTGTTCATACATGTCTGATTTGTTGTTGGTTCCCCCCTCGCACTCCTCAAATATAACTCATATCCCTGCCTGGCTGCTTTTTAACAGCCGAGTGCTCTGGTACAAGAAGGGAATTTGCTCAGAGATGGTAAGACATTACTTATGTCCATTGAAAATACCAGCTGAATTAATTTCACTCTAAAGCATCATTTGCTTTGCTTTGGTTTCCTCCTTTAAAGGACAACTCCAGGCTGCTTACACCCCTCAAAAGAATAATCAAAGTCTTCCTGAAGAAGGAACTGGACTCACACCTCACCACCCTGCTGCTTGGGTGGCTGGGACCCAGGGCTGGTCTGGGGACCCCATTATCTCAAGGGGAACCCAATCCTCCCAGGGAGGACTCCAGCCCAGCTCCTCCCTGGTTCCCAAGGAGCAAAGCACCAGCCCTTCACTTCTCTTCCCCTCCCAAACTCCTCTATTTACTTTCACTATTGATTTTGATTCAAACAGATTAAAAGACCAAAGAGCCAACTAGCCACGGGCTCCGGCTAACCCTGACACATAATCCATTACAACCACAGCCCAGGGACCCAGCACTAACTAGCAACAAGAGAGCCCAAGGCCAGGCTTGGCTTAAGCTGGCTTCTTTCTCCCATCTCCATCCCTTTGGCACCCCCCCCCGGGGGATGCTGCTCCAGGGATGGACAGGGTGCTGCTTCAGTGCCCGCACCCCCCGAGGGCACCCATTCACAGCCCGCTGCTGCCTACAGCAAACCCATCCACATTTGCCATTAAACTGCTATGGGTTTATGATTCTAAGTTATACAGAAAAAATATGGACCTGCTTAGCCAATGCCCAACGCAAAGAGCACAAGGAGACACACAGGGACCTGTCACACCAGCAGCATCTGCGGGTGCCCCAAGAAGCCGTCAGTGAAGTGGAAACTTGAGTACAGCTCCAGCTACACCATCAATCTGCTGCTGAGCACTGGAAAAGGCTGGCAACAGAGTGGCTCCCTGGTAATCAGCCAACTGAAGCAGCCTTAAGTCATTGGCTGGTAAAGTAGATTATGTCCACTGCCTGATATCATCTACCCCCTGGATTCATCCATCCTCTCATCAGTGCTGTGCAATCAGCAGCAAACACGTAGCCTCAGTGGTGCCTCTCTCCCTCTCACGGCATCCAGGAGCAGGCAGAGCCCATCAGGTCCTGCTGTGCCCTGCACAGCCCGCTCTGGCACCATGGGGCCAGCAGCCGTGTGCCACGACGCACCCAGGCTCTTATCACAACCATGCCATGGGCTCAAGAGATCCCCCAGCTTCCCTACAGCCAAGACACCGCAGGAGTCCCCTGGCTGAAAGCGAGCACCATCTGTGCCATGGCATTCATGTTGTCCAAACCAGCACCAGCAGATGGGAAGCAATGCTGCTCAGCCACATAAACCACTTCCACAAGTGCCATGGCACCCCTACAGCCAGACACTGCCCTGGCCACCCTGCTTCCAGACAGCCATGGCAAAGCCACATCCCTGGGCTCCGTGTGCCAGCACGCCGCTGGTCCTGCCCGATGGAAGGATGATGCCCCAACAGCTTTCATGGAGGATGTTGGTTAGAGAGGGGCCAGAGAGGTCCTGAGCAAAGCTCAGTCTCCACCCAAGGTCCCACCAGCCATCCCCAGCCTGGACAGAGGGTGCCAGCCCCATGTCCCCTTACCAGCCCCACTGGATCCCTCCGTAAGGGCAGCACTTGGGCTGTAGGACCCCACGCTGAGCCTGCAGAAGGGGCTTCTGGCACTTCTCCAGCCCATGCAGCTCCCCCTGCCCCACCACTTGAATGGAAACACCTGTAAGAGCAGGCTGCAGCTCTGCCCCTACCCTAACACACATTTGCTCCCTATTTCCATATAAATAAGAAGAAGCAGGAAGCCCAGCAGTACAAACAGACACTTACATTCACAGACAGGAAGGTTTCATTGCTGCAAGGGAGAGCACAGGGCTGTTTCACCAACTTTTATTACTTCTTACCTCCACACATGCACACATAAGAGCGCTGATGTCCCCTGTGGGACAGGGGGACAGGGCCTGCCACAAGCCATCACTCTGCAAGTGAGCAAAATGATCTCGGTCATCGTCTCCTCTTCCAGCAGCCCCAAGAGATGGGCTGGTGAAGAGGAGATGGATGCACACAACCCCAGCACAAGCTTTCATATATTTCATTGTCTCTTTTTAACCCATCTTTTTCCTCCTCCTCATCCCCCATCACTTGTTTTCTTTCAAAGTACCAGCAGGGTATTTTTAGTTGCTCCCCTATTGCCAGCCAGCACTATTTTAAATTGCATTTTAAAGCTGTTCTGCAGTGCTTCAGGCACCTCACACTGCAGACAACGCTTTCAAAGCACAAGATTAACGTCAAGTTTAAATTGCTTCCTAAAACACGAGGGCTCCAGCACAGGCTGGCTCAAGGGCAGTTGGTGGTACCAAATCCCTGAAGACACCAGTGCTCCCGGGGCAGAGCTGGACCCTGCACCGGCTGGGTGCTGGCGGCTTTGAGAGCAAACTGGAACCCAGTTTTGCAACTGGGACCCCCAGCTCCATGGACAGAGCAGCACACACCGGTCCCAGGGCAGCTCCGCACACCCCACAAGCCAGGGACCCATCCATCATTAACCCTTGACCCTGTCTATAAGAGAGGTGTCTCTCCATGGGTATTCATCTCAAAGAGTTCCAGTTCTTCAAGTACAACCCCAGTAGTTCTTCTGGTAGAGGGGAGATTTAGGTTGGATCTAAGGCAGAAGCTCTTCCCTGTGAGGGTGCTGAGGCACTGGCACAAGGTGCCCAGAGAAGCTGTGGCTGCCCCATCCCTGCAGTGCTCAAGGCCAGGTTGGACACAGGGGCTTGGAGCAACTGCTCTATGGAAGGTGTCCCTGCCCGTGGCAGCAGTTGGAACTGGAGGAGCTTTAAGGTCCCTTCAACCCAAACCATGCTGGGATTCTGTGATTTGCTCACCCCAAGATCAGGCAGAGGAAGGTTTCAGCAAGCTGGGTACCACCAGGGCTCCTTTGGCTCTGCACATCCAGCACTGGAGCCCACAGCCTTATTTACAGCCATCCCAAAACACTGTTTCAGAAACAGCAGAACTTGCTAATTTAACACTTCCAAAATTACTGCCATTTCTCCTTCAGCCAAAACCATCGGCCAAACAGTGCCGGGCATCCCGCCGCTCCGCTCCAGGGATGGATAAACCATCCACTTCCTCCAAACCCGTGGAGGAAAACCTCAAGCCCGCTGAGCCCAGTGGCTGAATACTTCCAACAGCAGCAGAGTGGGGCAGCAGCCCAAAGCAGAGCCCGCAGCACCCGGGGTCATTGGCAGTGGCATAGGACAAGCCTTGGCTAATCTCCACCTGAGCCAAACTGAGCCCTGATCTCTCATTTAAGCCCAAGAAACAAATAAATCAGTGGCAAAAGCAGCTTTTAGAGAGGCTGCTATGGTTCCCACTGTGCTAGTTTTATTTTCTGAAGTACCTGCTGCCTGGCGGGCTCAGGATGAATTTTGATTTAGGAGCGAACAGGGATAATAAAAGCATAAAGAGTCGTTACCCTTCCTCCTGGCCTGGTGGGGTGTTTGCTCATCACACGTTGATGGAAATGCCATTTGACTTCCTTATGAGCTATAGAAAATCTATTAATTGATTTAATCATTCCCTGGGAGTCGCTGCTTATGGAGATAACAGAGTGCCTGGGGCCAGCAGGATGCTGCTGCTCCTCCCTCTTCCAACACGGCAGCAGGGAAGGGGGCAAGGAGAACTTCCTCTCCTCTCCACCAGTTGAAGACTGGTGAATTCACACTTCCAGTCACCTTGGTGGTTTTCTTCTCAAGCCTGCAGGCATGAAATTCTGAGCATCAGTTGTATCTAATGGGCATTTCTGCAGGAAGAGAGGGGTTCCCATGGTGGTTTAAACACTGCTACAGCCCTGCTACAGCAGCCCTCAAGCTTCTCATCCCTCTGTACCCTGCGAAGCTTCAATCTGCATTTACCCCCCAGCACATCCCCTCATTAACCCCAGGGAGTCCCCAAAGACCCCTTTATTTCCCTTATTTTAACAGCACTCAGTTCCCTGCCTGCAACAGCGATTTAATCAGAGCAGTAAAGTTTTACACTTCCACTTTAAACTCCCTTTTCCAAGCGTGGGTTGGAGATGGGAGCACGCTGCACGTTCACCAACCCAATGGGGGATGCAGTGCTCCAGGACCAAAGCGGGGTGGTCCACGGGGACACCAGAAGGAGCAGGAGATGACACACGATTTTAATCAACCCTCACTTTCTCCACCCAGGCAAAGCAATGGTCTGCTCCCTAATACACCAAAATTAAGGGGACCCCTGTGCTGCCCATGCAACAGCACTTGCACCCCAGGGTGCTGAATAGGGTGTAGATGACACCCACAGCAGCACCCATCACCATTACCAACACCCATTGCTCAGCACAGAGCAACACTTTAGCCCCTGATTAAAGAAGCCTCCCTGCACTCAAAAGGAAGAGCAGAGTAAGTTGTTATCACTGCTGCATGTGGCGTTATTCATTTAAAAGAGCCCCTGGAGCAACTGAGCATCTGGCAGGAGCTGGCAGGGAGCAGGGCTGGGGGTGGGCAGAAAGTCCTCACCCTGCATCTGGGCTCTGCTTTGGGGTCTCCATTAATCCCCTTCTCCCCAGCATCAGTGCCTGGACATGAGGAAGCACGAGAACAGTCCTGAGCAGCAGGAGCTGGAGCACATCACCTCTGGGCCGGCTGGAGCCAGCCCCAGCATTTCAATAGGGGAGGAAAACCCAAAAGCCTGTGATTTCCCCAGCACAGCTCCTCATTAAGGAGGTGCTCCCAGCACTGACCAGCTTGGCTTGGCACTGACCAGGCAACTTCTGGCAGCATCAGCTGGCTGCTTCGGGCCCGAGGCTGCTTGGAACAGCTTTGGATGGGATGGAAGCAGCGAGGCTGGAAAGGAGCCCCAGGCACTGGAGAGCTGCACAGCACACTCCTCCTCATGGGTGTCCCTGGCTGGCATCCCTGCAGCAGCACACAGGCTCCAGGAGACCCCAATCCAGCTCTGGATGCATGAGCAGAATAATGAAGCATCGGCAATTTGCAGGATCTGCAGGTCTCAGGGAGGTGACAGGAGCCCCTTTACCCACACGTTCTCCATGGGGACTGTGGAATCCCTGTGGATAACAGCCCCTCAGGCACTGTGGGAAGAGGGGATCAGAAAGGAGACCTCCCGCTGCCTTGTAAGAGGGTTTTCCATGAGCAAATTCTGGATTCAGGCTGAGAAGAGCCTCACCCCTGCTCCTGGACAAGCAGCCCAGCGCTGCCTGGGGAGACAGGCTCAGGCAGCACATCCTGACAAGCTGCTTACAAGCTGCTGCAGACGTTATCCAGAGCTGCCCAGCAGACAACAGCAAAACATGGCACGAGCAGCCCGGGACAGGGCTGTTCATTTAGGATGAAACTGGGAATAAGCAGTGCTGAGTTGGCAGAGCAGGGTCTGCCCATCTCCCTGTGTCACTCTGCCTGCGCCCCTTCATCACCATCACTTGCTTACACGAGTCTTTGCAACCGGTTTTCCTGTCACCTTCACCAAGCATTAAAGGCAGTAAGATGAATTTATAACTTGCAGGACTTCTTGAAAGCAAAGGGAACAGGAGCATCCCTGGAAGCACGTCTCTGCATCAGGTCTCAAAGAGGCAGCAGCCGAATCTCTTGCTCCGGGATGCTCTCTCCAGAGAGGTCAGGCAAGAAAAGGGATTGGCAAAGCCACAGAGCAACCCAAGCTCCCGTCAGAACTATGGGCTCTGCTGAAAAATTGCTGAGGAGCAAATTGGGATCTATCACAAGTGGCAGCAACCTGAGTTTGCAAATGGGTCCAGCAATTACTTCTCCCCAGAGAGAGGGAACTGGGATGTGAGGATGAACGCATCTGTGTTTTGCTTTAAAGCTCCGGTGGGCTGAGCAGCATCTCACTGCAGCCAGGACCTCTCAGGCAGAGCTGAACCAAGCCATTCCCTCCTCTGCTGTCCTCCCTCACTGCGTGCAGAGGGAATGCAGCAGGTCAGGATCATGCACACAGATCTCCCTCTCCTCCTCCCTTCCCAGTACAGTGTCTGAGAGAGAGGAGCACAGAGTTATTCAAGCTCACTCTGATCGTTAGCAAATCTGAGCTTGACCTTTCTGCATCTTCTGAGAGAACAAACAGCGACAGTACCTGGCCGTGATAACCCAGTGGGGATGCTGCTGGAGAAAAAGGAAAACAGCAGAGACAGGAGTGGGAGCAAAGGACCCCTCTGAGGAGATTATGTAGGTTCTCACCTTTCTATTTGGCCTTCTTGCTCTGCTCCTGGGGGAGCAATTCAAGGAATTGCAATAACATGAGATCCTATTGCTTCATGGTACTATGGCTCTGGAACAGTGAAGATGCTCTACAAAAACCCCAACAACCTTGAACATTGCCTTCTTGTAGCACAATTCCCACCCCTCCACCAACATCTCTGCTCTGGGATGAATCAGAAGCACAGACACCAAAGGATGCAGCTGCGCTGTATCTCCCTCTCTCCTCTTCTGTGTTCATTGATGGAAGAAACTGCTTTATGCAGGTGAGACTCCAGGAACTGGAGCAAGCAAAAGCCCCAGGAAAGGCAGAGCACTCCAGTAGCTGGGACACGGATGGGGCGCTGGGTTTGGGAAAGCAGGGCAGGGTTTCTGCCAGCAGCGCTAAACACCATTTCCAGTGCATCACGTTTTGCTTGTTGTCTGCTGGACCTCTTCTGAGAGTCCCAACATAGCAAACCAGAGCTATTCCAGCTCCCCAAGGAAGCAGTGATGCTCAGCTTCACCCACAGCCCACACTCAGGACAAGATGCCCCACGCCAGCGAGGCAGCTGCCTCAGCAGGCTTTCTCCATCACTTGTAAAAGTTATTTTCCTTTCTCTGCAAAATGGACAAATCCCAGAGGCTTCTGCAGCAGAAGCTGTTTGCTGCCCCCCTCCAGACAGATTCCAGGCCAAAGAAGTTAACATTGCCCAGCTGCAGAAAATCCCAGTGGCATAGGACTGGGAAATCTGCCTGCAAGCTGTTTAATATCCCATCAGGGTTCATATCCTGCAGTGCGGAGGAGATCAGGCCCCAAAACACCTCTCTGCAACCTAGGACAAGATGACAGCCTGGCAGAGGATGTGCTTCATCCCTGCTCTTCTGGATGTCCAAGCTTGTGCTCTGAAATCAGCTCTCCCCCAGCCTTGTCCTTTTGTGGTCCCCTGTCCTCACTTGACCCTGCTTCCAAAGCAGTTGAGGAAACACAACGCAGGAGCCTGACTGCAGTCACCAACAGGAACCAGCTGGAGATGCTGCTGGGAGCTGCTTTCGGGCGGAAAAAAGCAGGTGCCGAGTGCTCAAGCCGAGCAGCAACCCAGGCAGGAAACACTTGAAAACAGGTTGAAAAGGCAGTTATGGGAAGAGTAAACACACAGCTCCAGGGCTCAGCAGGCCACCACTTCCCAAAGGCACTGAGCGTCAAGGACCTCAGCACGAGAGCTGCTGTTGTAGCACAAACAGGCCTAGCACTGAGATATCTGTATCTATATATACCTCTTTATATATCTATATCTCTAGATCTATATCTCCAGATCTCTATATATCTATATGAAACACCCAAAGCACTTGTAGCCAAGTACCACCAAGGTCAGCTGAAATGAAATCAGAGCCCTCTTACAAGAATCAGCAAGGGCAGAGCTCAGCTCCAGCCATTTCGGGACATCAGGAATTGTCCTACACATCCCCTGCACCTGCAGCAAATTCCTCCAGCACCTCATACCCCCCCATCCAGGATCAGGAAAAATCAGAAGTCTTTCCATGTTTCAAACCAGCTATTGCAGTTGCACGCAATATTCCAGCTCCATCTAACCATGCTTTAACACCCAATAACCCATTTTCCGCCACTAATCCCCTGCAGCAGCAAGCCCTACCAGCGGGATGTACATCACCACCAAACCAGCCTGGGGCACAGCAATGGGCAGAGGGACCACCAAACCCCTCCCCAGCCACGCTGCAAGTACCACCATTAAAGATTGGGGGGGGGGGGGGGAATCAGCGCCTGCCCCTGCTTGACTCCAGCAGTGAAACAGAAGTAAAAAACACTGGAAGAACCCAAAATCCAAGCATTTTCATTTCTAAGGAGGAGGGGAGGAAAGGGCACCGAAAACTCAATGAGAGCCCTTCCCAGCGCACCTCCTGCATCCAAAACGTACAGACCTGTCCGCTCTCCTTTTTTATCTGCATCTGTCTGCAGACCAAACTCTCTCGGTGGCCATTTCGAAACAAAGGAACCTTTGTCTGTGTTTACTTGGCAGCAGCGGATTAGGATAAAATAACTTGCCTTTCCGGAGGGGTGGTTTAGTTCTTGTTAAGACGTTGCGCTGCTGCTGCATCAAAGCACCGAGCACAGAACCCATCTGAGGAATGATTTCTGGCACACGCTGAGAACGTTGGCTTTTGGAGAGAGCCTCTGAGAAGGGGATTCACATATAAAAGTAAAATTTAGAATGGGATTAACTGGGACTCGAACATTATCCACTGCTCCCTTTCAGGCTCCTGCTTCGTATCCATCTTCATTTTGGTTTTCATCGGCTGCTTACACAGTTCAGATTCCAAGTGTGGACAAGTGTAGGGCACTCTCATAAGCTTCCCCTTGGATTGCAGCATCCAAGGTTCAGTGCTGGGCTGGTCGGGACACCCAGGGAGAAACAGGAGCAGCCCTAGCCTAGATGGGACCATGAACCATGAGCATCACCACGTGTCCTCAAATGGCATTCCTTGGATGTAAATGATTTTTAAGCACTCGGGTGCTGGATTTGACCCCCCAGCTCTTTGCAGCCACCCCAACCAACCCAAATGCAGGCATTTAAGGGCATGGGCAGCGTCAATTGCAGAGCATCACTGCCGAGCCAGGCAGGTCGTGTGGGAGCAAGGACTAGAGCAAAGAGCCACAAAAGCCAGGATCACCCCCAGGAAGGAGCCCCGGAGCCGACACTCGCTGGGCACAGCATACCCAGCTAAATACACCAGCTGCATGGGTGAGGCAGCCCACAGCCAGGGCACACGGGGAGAGAGGCTGCCAGCTTGTGATGAAGACTTCATCCATGCATAATGCTGAAGAGGGCCCATGAAATCAACCCCTGATGAGCTCACGTGGAGAGGAGGGCAGCAGCAGGAACCAGGCTCCATCCCCAGGCAGGACCACCAGTGCACTCCAGAGTGTTTCACACCAGGAGACGCTTCAGCCTTCAACATACGACAGGCTTGAGGCCACACACCCAATAACTCCTCCAAAGCCAACAGCCCTGAGCCTGTCCATGTTTGTGTGAGCACGGGCCCAATTCTCACTGTTACCTACATCAAGAGCTGACCAGCCGGCCAAAATTTGTCCTCTCCTCTGCACTCACCTTCAGACCACACTGCAATTACCAGCAGCAATAACTAGCAGCATTTCTTGGCTTTCCTCGGGATCCATAACACATGTTAATTAAATGACAGTTTGTTATCCACACAGACCTATTAAGACATCACAGCACTAATAAGCAGCACATCCAATTCTGTTCCCATCAACCTGCGCTGGCTTTGATGTGCATCCAGTGCTCCTCCACATGGGCTCAGCACCATGCCAGAGAGACCTCTGAGTCCCTTCCCCAACCTCCTGCTCCTCACAGAGCAGAGCTGGGGTCAGCGATGCCCACAGCCTCATGTGTTTGTCTCCAAGGATGGAGTTTCTCCACCTTGCCAGCTTCCCAGAGGCTTTGACTCCCTATTCCCCAGTGGGCATTGTCTCTATGCACCAGTGTGACAAGGAAGGCTGATCCCCAACAGCCTGAACCTGATGTTATGGAGCTAGAAAAAAGCCTCTCAGGTTAATCCTGGGGACAAAGAATACAACCTTGCAGAACAGCATCCCACAGACAGCAGAGAGGATGCTTCGCGTTTCAAAACAGTGTGCAAGACCATGAATGAACCACATCTTCCCCAACAAGAATTGCAGCTACAGCCAAATTGGCAGCAATTCATCTGGAAGCACTTCCTTGCTTGGCAAATCCATTAAATAAGGGAAGAAAACGGTTTCACACGAATTTCTGTGCTTCCCAACAAAGCACATCCCCTAGCAGAGCCAAGGGGGCTGGGAGAGGGCTGAGATCTCAGATGCAAGAAGGTTTTCACACCTCACACCCACTTACACCCCGTGATTTAATCACAAAAGCAGTGATCAGGGAGGACTCAGAGGTGTGAGAGCCTGAAAAGGGAGGCTTCTTTGGATCCAGCTCCAGGACTCTGCTAACATTGTGCCCAGTAAACAAGAGGCATATGAGAATGGGAATAAGTGGAGTAAAATGTGGGTCAAATTGAAGACAAGAATAAGGATGGGAAAAGTTATTCCACTCCAAAGCACCCAGAAAGGGGATAAAGAAGCTGAACAATCATCTTGTTGCCACACCTTTAGAGTCCTCTGGGGTGGGACCAGGGGGTTCTGGAAACCTTTGCTGCTCTTTGCAGCACAACCTGCGCCATCCCACAGCTCAGGCTGCTCCCACAGTTGAGCAGGACCCATGTGCCTTTCCTGCAGCTGTCTGCAACCCCTCTGGGGGCACTGGGGCTCTCCTGGGACAAAGGGAAGCTGCAACGAGCATCACCTTTCATTCTGAACTTGGAAATCTTTCCAGGACCCAAGTCCTCAAAAGCCGAGTTTGGAGAAAGCGGTGGTCCAAGAGCTTCCTCTGCCCCCCTCCTCATGTGCTGCGTCACATCCTGAGGAGGAAGAAATCCCCTATAACCAGGCTTCACCCGCCAGCCAACCCAGGAGCTGCGCCTGGCATGGGGACAGGGACATCAACACAGCACCTCGCAGGACAGGTACTCTGACCATGGTAAAACACCAATCCTGAGGTCAGCCAGGCAAAGCACCAGTCCCTTGGAGAAGGAGCTTAATGGAGCTGGTGATGGGGACAGTTAGGGGAGCACAGGGGGAGCAATGCCAGCTGCAGTGTGCTCCATTCATGGGGGAGAAAACAAAGGCAACTGCACATCCACCTCTCTGGAAGTCAACTGAGCAGTTCACAAGCGCCATTCCACTTCTGGAAATCAGCACGTTAGCCTTCTTCTTCTGCAGGAAAGCAGTTAGCACCTCAAGTATCACAATGGAATTGCCCAAAATCTCATTCCAGGTGAGCTGAGGAGCTCAAATCCATCCATGACTTTGGTGTGGAGGAGGAGACCATGGTGGGCTGACCAAGACAGAAAGCTTGCTAAAAATCAAAATATTTATCTTCTACATCTCAGTATCTCCATGAAACCATAAATGCCTTTTATTTTCCCACCCCAAGGGACAATTTCCACTCCCTGCAGACCAAAACTGCCCCAAAGCACTGCCCAGAACTTCCCAAAGCCCTCCAAGCACCCAAGCCACATCCTCAGCACATCAGCCCTGGTACAGCTGCAACCCACACCACCTCCAGCTGAAGGTCTAATGCCATCAGCCCCAGCCACCGGTGTTTCTCCATCCCTCTGCCACAAGCCAGGGTCAGCATCCACACTCCAACACACTCACATCCCCACTGTGAACACCTCTGGATGTGAACACAGCCAGGCTTTAGCCACATGGCTGCGAAGTGCCCACACCATGGCAAGAAGGACCAACAGGATCCCAAGTTGTCCTGACATCCCTGAAACAGGTCAGGAAGGAGACTTGGGAACAGAGGCAACTGAGCACCATCCTCCCTGCATCCCTGGTGCCTGTCAGAGCTGGACCACACACATGGGGGCACAGAGCATCCTGAGGGATAGAAAGGGCATCTGGGCTCACCTTCGGTCCGGATGGTGAAGGGGGAGTCCCCGAGGCGCTTGGCTGAGAACTGCCCTCCCAGCGACGTCATTAGGAAGCACAGGGTGAAAAATCCAATGCCCAGCACAAATATCCTGTGGGAGGGAAAGCAGAGCTGTAGAGAGGTGTGACAAGGAACTGGCTCGCTCCTGGTGCTGCCCCATCCTTCACCTCCCTGCAGTAACTCCTGCACAGCAGCAGGAGCTGCTGTTTGGGGTGTGTGGAAGAGAGCCAGGACAATCCCTGTGCCTGAGCCCATCCATCCCAGGCAATTAGCTCTCTGCAGCCCCAGCCCTGCCAGAGCACACCAGCACACACCCCAATCACAGCCAGACCCACACATGCTTCAGGGAAAGATGCCCCAAGATGCTTCTGCCCAAACCCCAGCACTGAGAAGGGCGGGCTTTGCCTGAGAACAGCCTCCAAAATCCCTGCAGCTTGCTCCTATGGCAGGCCTCAAGAGGGAGCAGAGGGCTCGCACCTTAGGTGGGAAACCTGAGTCAGACCACGACTGCCCTTACGATGCTCTATAGACCCAGTCCAATGACACACCACAGCAACCACTACAGTAAACAATATGCATCTTCCTCCTGGGAAAGTCCAGGGAAAAGAGAAACCTTACACCTTCCCTTCCTCCAAAAGGATCTAAAAAAACCTCAAAACTACATTTTTTAAAGAAAAAAACTCTTTTGTTCCTGCTGTATCTAGGCCACCGGTATTTGCCATTGTGTGCGGCATCGCCTGCATGGCGCAGGCAGCCCTGTGCACAGCAGGATGAGAAGGGACCAGTGCTGGTGGCATACACGGGGACCTGGGACCATCCCATCACTGCTTTGCTCATCCACACTGGCAGGAAAATGGTACCATGGGGACACAGCAGCCAGGATACTGACCTGCGCTTCATTCCCAGCTGAGCTCATGGTCACCCCCAGCTACAAGACAGGCAGGAGCTCTCAGCTCTGCTCCTGTCCAGGCCAAATTCAGGCTGCTAACTTTATTTGGGGGAGAAAAGGCAGAAGGCAGGAGCTCTGTGCATGAGGAGTTATCCTGCACAAAGGAGGGCCGGACACTTGACCTCTTTCCACCTCTTAGAGATGATGCTGCTGCTTTCAAGCCTCCACAGAGGTGCAGCATCCTCCAGCAGGCACATGGGCAGTGCTGCTGCCAGGCACCACGTACAGCAGCTCCCAGAGCCACGGCTGTACAGCGAATCTCAACAGCCAAACCCAAGAAAGAGAAGAGACACCTCCAGCCAGCCTTGTGAAACAACAGGCTTGTCTGCAAGGAGATGAATCTATGTGGGATGCAGGAGCTGAGCAAGCTCTTAGGGCCCCGAGCCAAAGGGAAGCGAGCCACTGAGGACAGGAACCAGTAACGCTCCTTTACATGCTCACAGCATTATCTACAGAGCTCTGGAGCTGCTCACAGAAACACAGCACAGCCACGCAACACCAACAGAGGGAAAGGAACACCACAACCCTCCATCTAACCATTATTGTGCAGTTAAAAGGCAGAGGATTAGAAGCCAACCATTAAGTCTGGGCTGCAATGTGCCAACATTGCAATTATCTATTGCTGGAAAGGGCTGGCAGATAAAGTTAAGTTGCTTCAAAGCACTTGTTAGCTACAGGAGATGAGAGCAGTACAGCTCCAAGCAGCTCAAGGACCAGGCTTCCCCAAGGAGATCTATTGGAGGAGCTCCCAGGGTAGCTCCCTACTGTCTCAGCATGGCATAGAGAGGCTCGTCCGCATCACCTGGACAAGACACGGAGCCTTCACAAGCTCTCTACCTCCATCCCATCAGCTCCAATGCTGCTCTCATAAAGCAGCACAAATCAGACTCAGGGCAGCTTTGCTCCCAGCATCAGGGAGCTCAAGAGCAAAGGGTTTCCTCTGCTGGCTCCAAGGAGGATCATCGCTGCCCACCACAGACAGACATGGAGCCCCCATCCACACCCCAGCTCAGCCCTGCCCCGTCCCCAGCTGGGTGCCAGCAGATCAGGGTCCCCTGGCCATGAGTGCTGGACCAGCAGCACCCTGCGCTCCCCATCCCCTTCTCACCTCCTGCCTAATCAAGAGGAAAAGCAACACCTTGTGCTCACCAGCATCAGCCTGCTCTGCCAGCAGCGCCCTCAGCACCAGCACAAACCCTTCTGGAGAGCCACAGCCAGGGAGAGGGGGTGTTCAAGTGCATCAGTAGAACTGCCCGGCATCCCTGCAGAGGCACCTAGCGAGTGAAGCAGCTCAAGTCTCTCTATTCCCAAATGAGCCTGCCCTGAGAGGTGGAAACCAGCTCTAACGAGCATCATGCACTCGGCTAATCCAGCCATTCCCTCCCCAAATGCTGATGAGCCCGGAGCTGCAGTGTTTGCACATAGACAACTCCAGACCTCAGCCCCCTCCCAAAGCAGACCTCAAGAAGGGTTTCCAGAGGGCTGTGGTCCAGTAAAGAGGTGATTGCAGAGGCAGCAAAGCATCGCTGATGCTACAAAGCAATGTGGTGGCCTATAAAAGGCTTGGAGAGGGGGTGATCTGGGGACACCAGTCTGTTCCCATTATCACACCCTGTGCTCAGCCACACAGCACAGCTCTGGATCTGGAAGAGACTGTTGGGGATTGCAGCACCCAGCTTGGCCTTGGGGGCTGAATTTACCCTTAGAGCAGGAGGGGCAGACACTGTCCTTGTGGCACCTCCTTGTCAGGGGAAGACAACAGCACAGGGAAGAAGGCCCAAGCTGTAGAGGAGGCCAGAGCTCAGCTATGCCCCACAACCAAAGGTCCTCCCTAGGAGCACATCGTGGCACAAAACCCACCTGAAGGCCCCTTCCTGCTGCCCCTTCCTCAAGGGGCACTTTAACAAAGCATCACCTGACGAAATAATCAGATCTGGTGCTGCTCTTCATTCTTACTCCTCCTATTGACAACATCTTCATCATTATGCAAGACCTTTCATCTTCATAATTATACCTTGACAAGGAGTGATGGTTAAACACCAAGGAGAAGAAAAAAGAAGAGGAAGGAAAGAAAAGGATGAAGGAAAGAAAGAGACAGAGAGGTGATCTATGCTGGAGCGTCTCATTAGGAGACACAATCTTTTTCATTTTGACTGGATTTTAAAGAGAGCAGGAAAGATGCCGGGTGCTTTTTCCCTAAAAAAAAAACAGAAAAGAGGGATCAGAGCCTAACTGGGACTGATGTGCTTAAGGAGAACAGCTCCATCCTAGCAGCAGTGCTCCAGGAGCAGGGAGGATGCAGGGATGGGCTCTCAGCGTGAGGACCCCATCTCTTTTACTTGGTGCTGATCTTCTCCAGGTCAACAAAAATGCTTGGCCCAGCTTTAGCTGAGCAGAAACTCCTCATGCAGAAAGCAAACACCACGAAGGAGGTAAAACACACCGGGCCCCAGGGCTTACAAACCACCCATCAAACGCAGTAGGTCCTCTGCCCCCAAATCCAGTCTAACTCACTACAGAGCACAGAGCTCCAATGACCAAGAAGCATCTCCTCTGCTTGCTGGCTTTGCCTGCCTTCCCTCATCACGTTCAATTCATCACTCAGACACGGCTCTGGTGCCAAGTCCCTCTCCACATCCTCCCCAAACTGACACCTTCACAGCTCCAGGCCTGGCTTGCTGCCGGAAAGAGAAGGAAGCCAAATTCTTTGCGTCGTTAGTGGAAATGGGAAGTGATGCCCCAATGAGCGCAGATGTGGGCCCATGGAACTGAAGGTGTGATGAGGACAGGAGGGTCTGAGTGATGAGTGGAGAGGCAATGGGGGGAGGAAGGCCAGCAGCACCCAGTGGGATGGGGCTGTGACGCTGGGGCTGCAGCAGGGACCCACAGGGGGACTATTACACAGGTGCATGAGGAAAACATGGCCACAGAGACAACTTTTATTAGACAAGGTTTCAACACCCAAATCTCTTTAAGCCCCAAGCCTGAGCCATGGCTGCCCACAGCAGCAGCAGCCAGGCTAATAAAAGATGCTCCCTCTCCCCCAAACCTTGTTTTGCTCAGAGCCTGACACCACCACAGCACTGCCAAAGCAATGCTCAGCCATGGGAATCATCCTCCAGAGAAGGGACCAGGGTGAATTCTCTCACTGGCCGGTGTTCTAGACACACAGAAAGCCTGGCTTTGGTTTCCAGCTGCAAACTTGCCTGAACATCCCGTGTTCTGCAAACCCAAGAGCTCAGTGAGCCGCTCCAGGGCTCCGCAGTTGAATTCCTGCCCAAATCCAGCACTGTCGCAACTGAAACCCCCTTTGCTGCTGAGGTGAAGTCAGAGCCATCCTTGGGCAGCTCCACAAATGGTTTCTACATTGATTTGCTCTCTCTCCCCTTCAGTTTGCTGCAGGCGCTGTCACAGCTCAGGGCTTTGCTCTGCTTTGTAAGCATGTCTGGAGCATGGTTAATGAAATGTTTTGGTGCAAAGGGTCAGGTTTCCTGATGGCTGTTTGCTGATGGCACCACTGCCAGGAGCCTCTACCAGGCAGGGGACCACAGCACAGCTTCCCTAGGCTTTGCCTAGCCACCAACAAGCATTGGATTTCCAGGACCCATCCTGACTGCCAGCATCTTCTCCCACTCCTGTACCTGATTCACATCAGCTGAGAATGCGCGGTGCTGATTTTAGGGGAGCAGCACTGATTTGCACCCTGTTACAGCTGGGCAGTGCCAATGGGCTGGGAGCAAGGGGACACAGGACTGTGATATGGAGGGGTCATGCTCAGCATGACACCAGCCTGGAGGAGGTGCAGGGCTGGACATGGCGGGACAGCTAGGAAAGAGCCTTGGGAATTCCTCCTCTCGTACATCGAGAGCCTGACTTGTTAATAGCAGAGTAACCCCAATGGCTCCACTGGCACCCATGTGGGTCTGCACTGGCTTGAGAGCAGAAGCCACCTCAGGGCATGCAGACAGGATGATGTAGGTGCTTTGCTCTGCTCTGCTCCAGACACCAGGGACCCTCCAGCTTGGTGCTCTCCTGCTATCTCAAACACTTCATCCACACACCCCCCCCCATCTCCAATGGGACTCTGTGATCACCATGCAACTCACTCCCGGTTCTCCCCCATCCTGATGCCAGGTCACTGCTCAAGAGGGGCTTCCCTTGCCCCAGGGGTGATGTCCAGGGCAGGGGGAAGAGGGGTGCTCAGGCCTGTCAGCTCCTCACCAGACTTTAAATCCACTTAAGAAAGCAAACAGCGTATCCCCGGGATGCGCGAGTTCTTCCCACCTCTCCCACAGTCATTCCCCACGCTTGGGGCAAGCCTGAGCTGTGGAGACCCTCCTGCTCCCGCTCCAGCACCGCTTTCCGACACGCCCTTGGTCAAGTTCCCCAGCCCCACGGCACTGCTTCAGGGTCCAGCAGCAGGAACCCCTCCAGCAAGCAATGCAGAGCCAGGCAGCTCCCAGGGAGAGGAAGACGTCTCCAAATGCGAGCACGACCAAACAGCACAACCACAGCCCCATTCCTGCACCCAGCTCCGCGCGGGAACGGGCGAAGTGAAGAGGCACCAGGCAGATCCCACCGGTGATCCCCGGTGATCCCAAGCCCCCCAGCACAGCGGGAAGTGCTGGCAAATACTGGCCTGGGCTCACCCTGTGCTTGCCCCCCCCCAGCACTATCCTCTCCTGTGGGCTTTTGGTTCGTCTCCCTATAGAAAATCCAAGCCACTACCAGCGTCTCCCGTGTGTTTCAAGCTTGGGAGCAATCAAAGCGCATCTCCGGTGCGATAAGGAAGCTGGAGAGAAAGGGCTGGAGAGAAGAAGCGAATGCATGCAGCCAAAAAAGGGGGGAAATGGCAATAGGTGGGCATGGGCATGCTGGAGCAGGAGGGTCTCAGGCTTGGACCACCCCAGCTCAGGGTAGGTTTCAAAGCCCCCTCAGCACTAGCAGATTTAAACCAGAGGAACTGACTCCCCCTTCCCCAAGTACCAACGGCTCCGAGGAAGGCACACAAGCGGCAGTGCCAAACAGCCCTGTAATTAACACCCCCCCCCCCAACATACCGTGTGAGGAGTGAATCGGGGCCACCAGGCAGCGAGTGCTGCAGGACCTGGAGCCAAACTTACCTGGACCCTGACATCCTCATGCGGGCTCAACCCCACCGCCCCAAGCTAAACGTGCTCCGACAACCGCATCCCAACCCGCGGCGCGGGGGAAGGCAACGCACATCAACTTTACCTAAAGGGTCTCAAGGTGACGAGGCATCTCCTGACCATTATCTTCCCATCCGCGTTGACTGTGATCATCGTTCGAAGTTGAGGGAGGAGCGGGGAGGGGGCGAACACCCGCACCCCCCCCCCCCCCAGGTACCC
>JAOEHY010019263.1:0-10236 GCA_025447955.1 Psilopsiagon aurifrons | reverse complement strand
CCAGGAGCAGAGGGAAGAAAAAGGGGGAAGTGAGTGAACAAACTGCGTGGCTGATTTACAGCCTAAACCACGACAGTTATGAAAGCCTATTACTTTTCACTGAATATGATCTATTCCCTTAGGTTCATGGTCAACTTCTACTGTATACTCTTTAACCCATAAACTAAGCAAGTAATGTTTTGGAAGATGAGCACAATCTCAGAAGAAGATTTTCAGAGAAGGCCTTGTGCTCAAGCTGGCTTGTTTGGCTGACTGTGTTCAGCAACTACAGATAAGTCACTACCCCTAGAAATCTTTGGAATGATGAATTCTGCAGTTGTGACTCTGGTGTTTATGTTTCTGACCTGTAAGAAAATTTAGAATTCATCAGTAGGTAACCTTGGTGGGTTTTGGTTGTCCGGGGTCTTTTTTGAAGGAATGTGGTAGTTTTTTGGTTGCCTAGTTTTGGGGGTTCTGTTTGGGGTTTTTTGTTGTTGTTTTCAGGTTAGGTTTGTGGGTTTGAGGTTTTTTTAATTTAATTTAGAAATAAACTCTTAAGTCCTACATAAAGGTTTAAATTGCTTAAAATTAACTGACTAATTTTAGTGAGAACTCCATTTCATTCAAATGATATGATAAATATGACATCTACTGAAGTTTCCTGGCAAAAAAAAGGTCTTTTGCCACATAAGGAAAAAGAAAAGTATACCTATACCATCGGCCTTAGAAGAGCAGCTAGCAAGCTTCAACATCCACAAGGTGTCCTACTCAAGGTCCCAGATATGCTTAATTATATTACCAAAGACTGATTGGAAAGTATATCTGAATGATATACTTCGCAAACATTTGACTTTGAAACACCAGAAACACCCAGTGTTGCTATCTAAAGGAAATATATGATAGATACTGTTTCATGGGAAAATGGAGACCAGGTAAGTACCTAAGTGAAAATCTCAAAGCAATTCTGATATGGCTTTGTCCTTACAACCAAAAAGTCTTATGTAGTTCAGCTTCATTAAATTCAGTCACCCAAACACAGTTGTCTGCTCTCTCTGAGATGCCCTAGTGTGGCCTGCCTGGCATTCTGCTGCTGGTTCAGAAGGACATTATCTCCCATAGATGCTACTAACCCTTCTGAGTGCTAGAGTATCTCAAAAGCATGAGGTCTCAACACTGGACCCTGCATGTCTAAGTTCAAACTAAATAGCACTGCACAGCACCACAAATCAGCTTAAAAGCACAACTGCTGATACCCATGCTTGTGGAGCTAGAAGGAACTTTGCTACCACCACACAGAGGTAGGCATGAGGTATATGATGTTCACAACATTCAAATACATATGTGCAAAATCCAATGAACCACAGCAGGAACCAGAAGAGGGGAAAAAAAAAAAAGCCAACATAAAATAAGCAACAAGCCCTCTAAAAAGAACAAGTTTGATCAACAACAATTAAAACAAGAAACACTACTCATCATACAGTTATTTCTTAAAAGTTTCTTTCTGATGGTCATGCTTCTGTTTGTTATTCTTAAAACAGTATTACCAAGTACTTCAGTGTTAGCCAAATCTTGTGTAATGCTCCCTAGCAGGGAAACTGTGACGATCATTCAATCACTATTACTGTATTACTTTTTTGTGAGTTTTCTCTTATCATGGGACTTAACTTTTAAAATTTTTCTGTATTTGTATCGTGCTATCAAATTGTGGCACAGCCCTCTTATTTCTAGCACTATGCATGCAGGCAGACAATCCCACCCATCTTGACCATTTATGAATAAGCCAAAAATCAACAGGCAGGTGAAATGAACAGTAATAGGCATGGCAAAGAAATTAGAAACAGGACACACAACAATCTCAGTATTTTAAACAGCCTAATCACTTCCCTGGTTCTAGCAGTGTTACAGAATGCTCCTTTTAAACAGATGTTTGAAGAAGGTCAGGGGGCTGGTGGATAATGTATTTACAAGGAAACCCTCAACTGCACAGGGGAAGCACAGAAGGTGCTTGTGAGAAAAGCAGCAGAAGTCAGCAGCACTTGCAAAGTAGAGGTGGGTGTCAAAATCTCAAAAGCATGTAAGAGCTAATAGGCAGACATAGAGTAGTGATATCATGGAGCATAAGAGGGGTGACTGTGCCCATTAGAAACACACATAGGAAGGGAAGCAATACAGGCTGAAAACAAATGTTTGCATTCAGTTTGGATCACCTTCTCACTTCATTAACCCTTGAATTTTAGCAATGGCTCAGAAAGGAGCACCATGTCTGTGGAGCACATGATCTGGTCAGATACAAACATTCAATAATCCCAGAGTTCATGGTTTCCCATGTTGGAAACCACTCTCCCCTTTTTCCCCATCAAAATACATCAGCAGCTATTTAAGCACACCATCATGTATGTTAAAACATACTTTAACATACATAACAATCTCCCTCCTTTTATACCCCTTTCTTGCTGCCAAGAGTGGAAAGATAGCAAGTGTGTCTCAACGTGTCAGCAAGAACAGCATGTACATGAACTTTCCTGACAGCAGGAAAGAGAAGTGCCTCTCATTTCCCAGGATGAAACATTTTGGTGGGTGAGGAGCTGCTGTCCTGTAGGCATTTTTCCTTCCATTAAACTGGAGAAATTTGTGCCAATCCCTAAAAAACTAATTCAATCTCAACCAGCCTCAGCTGAAAAAAATATCTAGCTCCAGGTGAGCTGAAATATTCCAGCTTTGTAATATTTCTCCCCTGAAATCATTAGAAAAGCAGCTGTATTATTTTCCAGGTGTCCTGGGTTCAGCAGTAGCAGTCATTTTTCTCCTTCCTAAGTTACTAATGCTAAGTCAATCATAAAAAATGCTCCTTCTTTGGTCTTTATTAATTCACAGGTATTTTCAAAAACTGTGCTTAATCCTAATATTTGGGACTACAAAGTCACAACAGCTTTAATTTTGACCACATTGCTATTCCATAAAGCATGCACCCGAGTGCAGTAATGCATATGTAGTCTTTCTGACTTTGGCTTCTGCCATTCTCCATCATTCCCTTATGAATATAAGAGCATACAAAAAGAATTTAGCAAGTCACGAACTTGTCCTTGAGAAGGTAACCTAACCTTGCAAAGGTAAACCCAGATATTTTGTTTCATGAACTGGAGGAGTATGTTTATCATAGCTTATTCGAACTCCTACCGCTTGAAGAAAATTGCAGACAGCATAGCTGTCAATCACAGTTCATGTTGGAAAATACCAATATCACATTTTAAATAGTATTTTCCAGTTTATTCTATCTCACCCCCTTCTCATTGCATCCTGTGGATCTTAAAAACCCTTGAGAATTCATGTCACAAGTTGCAGCTAGTGATTCCAAACGGATGCTTGCTGGGTACATTCCTGCCTCTGCTGTCTGTCCCGGCCCCACAGTGAGAAGGGCAGAAGCAGCATCCTGGAGTCCACAAAAAATGAGATCCCTGCATACCCTTTCCATTTAAACCTAGACAATTCTCAAGTAACCTAGCACAGACCTCACCAGGGGAAACTGGGGAAGACCACCTTGCAAGTCAGGTCTGTGCTTGAGCAGCCCCACCAGCTCCCAGGGCCAAGGGGATAGGTAAGGCCTGACCTTCAGTCACCATGCTGGAAGTCCTGCACCATCCTGCCTGCTGGAGGAACAAGGAGCCAGCAGCAAGTTTATTATGGGTGTTAATAATCAAATCACCTTTGCCAGGCTGGACTTCTGCCTGCCAGATTTAAATGCCACCGGTCACAGGAATTGTCCAGGGCTCTTGAAGGAGCAGAGGGTCACGCACCCAGGTTTCCCCAGCAGCCCCTTACACCTTACCTTGACGAAGAGAGAGATGTCGTGTTCCTGTTTCTCCTCATCCTGATCTTCCTCCTCCAGGGCTGCAGGCGAACCTCTCTCGTTCTCCTCGTCCTCCGCCTGGCCCTGCACGCCGTTAAGGCTCCGACCTGCCGTGTCCCACTCCCCGCCTCCGGGCCCCGGGGTCTCGCTGCGCTGCCCCGCCGCGCCCCCTTCCCCTGCCCCCGGGGCCTCGCTCCCCTGTTCCGCCACCGCCGCGGCACCGGCTCCCTGCTCCGCCACCGCTGCCTTCACTCCGTCCTCGCCGGCGGGGCCGACCGACGACCGGCGTCCGCCGTCGGCCTCCCCTCCGGCCGGCAACACCACCTCTGCTTCCTCGCCGCTACTGGGAGCCACCTCGCTCCCTACCGGGGTCACCGCCTCCTCGGCTGCCACCAGGGCTGCCTCCCGCTCCGCATCCTCCGGGGCTGCCTCCCGCACAGCATCCTCGGGGTCTTTCCCAGCCGGGGCTGTCCCTTCAGGCTCCTCCGGGTCTGTCCCCGCGGCGGCTGCCTCTCGCACAGCCTCTTCGGGATATGTCCCCGCCGCGTCTGTAGCCTCAGGCTCCTCGAGGTCTGTCCCCGACGGAGCTTCCTCGCTCACCTCCTCTTCGGGGTCTTGTCCCGCCGCCTCTTCGGCGTTTGTCCCCGCCGGGTCTTTCGCCATCGTCTCCTCGAAGGCTGTCCCCGACAGGGCTTCTTCCCTCACTTCCTCCTCAGGGTCTGTCGCTACCGGGACTGTCACCATCTCCTCCGCGAGGTCTGGCCCCGCCGGAGCTGCCTCAGCCTCTTCGGGGTCCGTTACCGCCGAGGCTGCCTCCTCGGGCTCCGTTCCCGCTGGGGCTGCCCCCTCGGGCTCCGTTCCTGCCGGGGTCGCCTCCTCGGGCTCCGTTACTGCTGCGGCTGCCCCCTCGGGCTCCGTTCCTGACGCGGCTTCCCCCTCGGGCTCCGTCCCCGCCGCGGCTGCCTCCTTGGGCTCGGTCCCTGCCGGTGCTGCCTCCTCAGGCTCCGTGTTCAGCGGGGCCACCGCCGCGCCCTCGGGTTCTGCCCTTGGCGGAGTGGAGCCCTGGGGAGCGTCTACCCCCGCGGCGGCCGCCACCGGCTCCCCTCCTGGCAGACCATCGCCCCCCGGGCTTTCCCGGTCGGGAACTCGCTGATCAGCCCCCGCCGGAGGCTGCTGCTCCGAGCCCAGCCCGCTTGACATCTCCACCGCCCCCTCGGGGAATCCGCTCCCCGTCCCGGCGTTGCCGCCCGGGGCCACCTCCGCCGCGGCAGCCTCTTGCCCAGCCATCGCCACCTCGCTCAGCCACGGCGTCTCGCTGTGGGGGGACCCGCCCGGGGGCTCCGCTATCCCCTCTGTGGACACTCCTGGCTGCGGCTCCCCGGCGGCCGCTTCCTCATCGCCTCCTTCCCGGGGGACACCGCTCCCCTCCGGCGGCGGGGCGCCGGGCCGCCCCGGGCTCTCCGCCATGCCGGCCTCCCCACTGGCCGCTGCCCGAAAGCGCAGCAGCACGGGCGCGCCCGGCCGCAGGTACGAGCGGGAACGGACGGGAAGGAGAGGCGCCGGCGCCGGCGATCACCACCGGGCACCGACGGGGGGTACGGCGGCGCCTGCGCAGGGCCAGCTGCGTGTGCGAGGAGGGTGGGCAGCCACAGGTGCCTGCGCTCCTCCTCCCGCCGCGCCTGCCCCGCGCGGGACAAAGCCGGAGCGTCTCTCAGCCGCTGCCCCACACCTTTCCGCCGCGGCAAAGCTCTTCTCCGCTGATTTCGGCTGTAGCTGGCACGGGAGGAGGGGCGAGAGCCTTAACCGTGACCGCGACCTCGGTGGCACCAAGCGCTGCCAGCCCTTTCTCCTCGCGGCCTTCTCCTCCCTACCCGCCGGCTGCTTGCAGGTGCTCGGCGGGACTGGAGCCTTTTCAAAGAGTGCCCCCAAACCTGTCCCTTCCATGCCGCTCCCCTCTAGCAGCCCCACCGGGTCTAGACATGCCTGCTACGCGCCTGCTGCCCTCCTGTGCTTTGCCTGCTCACCACCACCACCTCCCCCTCCCCAACTATTTCTGCCCTTGCTTTTCCCCTTCGCTGCTTTTCACAGCCGCAGCGTCACTTTGCAGCCCCTCAGATGCCCTGTTGCTACAAACCTTGCTATGCTGACAGGTGGGACCGACAGCCACCCAGGGGCTGAGAGCTTGCTGGCCACCAGAACGAGTGGATGCCATTCCTCAAATCCAGGTTTACAAAGGGAACCACTAATCCCCCTGCTGCTGCTGAGGCACTGAAACTGACAGAGCCCCGACGGTCTTCACAAGGGTTTCTTAACAATACAGGTGAATCAATATCTCATCTCAGCAGGTACTCAGTATCTGAAGTGTATTCCCAGGCCTCTTTAGGCTGCATCACATTGTGAAGAAGGAAATATATCCCTATTGACATGCAAAAGTTGTAAGAGGAAACATCCAAACCCTGTGTAAAAAAAAACCCAAACCCTAGATTTACATACTTTTAAGTAGCTTTTCTTCACATATAACCAAGAAAAGCACTATGTGCCTCTGTGACAGTTTGCATTTAAATGCTATGAGAAATAGCATGTTCTGTGCAGAGAGGGTAACTGGTGTGAAAGGAGCGCTGACTTCCAGCTTGGGTAAGGCAGCTTCAGGTTTATCCCACAGGCCTTCTTCTGTTCCACACATCTTTTCACGCTTCTGGTAATTTCTCTGGCTTCTGGAGGCCCTTTACAGAAATAAGGACAATCAGCAGGTTCTGGTGTGAGGATAAGCTTCAGTAGATTTGCTTGTAAGAAAGAAGACACTTTCTAGGAGATCCAGCCAGCTGTAGTCCCATTCTTCTCAGAAGTGATTTATGAGAAAGCACTACTTAAACTATTGGAATGGAAAATAGTTTTCTAGGTGCAGAGACAACAGCGGATGGCAAAGTTAGCTGAGAGGAGTGAGGTATCATATTTAAAAACCATGCAGTTGGACAGTTTTATGTATGTGTATGTAAACCCACTTTTTTATCTGTGAGAATGGAAGGAGCAGAAACAGACTGAACACATGAGTTTGGAATGGGTGGAAAGGGAGAAGACACAGCCAACAAGAGATGGGAAATGCGATAGAATAAATCATTCCATCAATACCTGTTCTGAGAAAAATAAATAGACAATAATACAATAAACAATCCTGAAGCTAGTTTTCATAGAACTTATGCTTCCCCAGAAGTGCATTACCAGTGAGACAAAAACACAGGAGCAGTTGTGTTGAGCAAAAGAGATGCTTCTTGAAGATTTAGGAATGGAGGCTCTGCATCTGGCAATGCAGGCATTGCAGCTGGACCCATTGTAAGGCCATTATTTCACTTGTCTCTTATGGGTTCTGATATTGGTAGAATGACGCCTCTCAGTCACCTCTATTTCTACATAGATAATACTGGTTTACTTTTTCTAACCCTTGCTGAAGGGTTCTAATTGCAGAGCTTATTCATTAACATCAGTGTCCTATTTTTTTTATTTGTCCATTTCCTGCTCTGTAGCTCAGAATGAACCAAGGTGAGGATTTCAAGGCCAGCCAGCAAAAAAAAACCCTTTCAGTGATAAACACTGCCTCATCATTAACATTGGACAATGTTTAAGTGTAGCAAAAGATTAGCTCTTTAAATACTCATGGAAGTCTGACAAAGGAGGACCAGAAAAGGATCAGCAGCCACCAATGACACCTTGACAGACAAGGTGTTATCTTTGTAGGACAGAGAGAAGTTTAAGGTATAATGTTTGATACAATTTTCTGCAGTAATGATTGCCAGTTTGTAACAGACCTTGCTGTGTTTTTCCTCAAGAACACGAAGAGATGTTTTCTAATTCTGCTGGAGTTGACACCGAGCAGCGAGTGTGCAAGCACTGGGTTAATGTTACTGCTCTAGCAGGACAACTTGCTGGTCCCCGAACGATCAAGGTAGACAAAGTAGGAAGTCTGAGAGCCAGGGGACAGGGTGCTGAGTAGGCACAGTTCAGAGGAGAGCTGATCAGTCAGCTTAGCATTGCTCCTTGTCACTCTTCAGCATTGTGGTTTCACAAGGGAAGTTTTGAAAATGCACTGTTAAAATTGGATCTGTCTCAGTGAAATCCCAGAGCTTTGGATATCTGTTGTACGGCACTCACTGCACTCAGCACTCTCCCCCTTCTATTTCAGTTACTTAACAATTAATCTCTCCAGCTTCACACTCCTCCCATACACTACCTTCAAGCTCTTTACACCCCATCTGTTTCTAAAATAGGTCCTTAGCTAATAAATACTATTTTCTCAGTTCGGCTTCAGGACGGATTACTGCAAAACTTCTTAATTTAAAAGATGAGTGCAGGTAATTAAATATCACAGATGTTAGACATTAGTGGACAACATGAAGATTGCTTTATAGTCTGTTAGCGAACAAGTTATATCCCTGGGGGAATATCTCAGTTAGGCTGTACTTGCTTGCATTATTGTAACTTCTTTTTCTTTCCTGGTTGTACAGGGAGTTGCAGAGAAAGAATGTAGTTTTTGCAGCCTGAGGTAAGGAAAAATGCCTATGGAATTACAAGGGTCTCAGAGAAAGCCCTCCCTACCAGCCTGCCAAACTCCTGGGACAGGTCAGCCTCACTGCAAAGGGAGCAGACTGGGGTACTTGTTTATGCCTCTGAGACTCCAGTTCACAGTCCTGTGCTGTGCCAAATGCACATATGCCAAATATTTAATGCTTTGCCCTAAAAAACTGGGATTATGAAGTCAGCAAGGGTTTTTTTTTTTACCTCCCTGTGCAGGCCACTGCCTCCCACAGAAGCTTGCTCTGCCTGTTCCCTGGTGCCTGCTCTGATTGAAGTTATGCTGTTTCATCAAGCATATGCATCTGCTCTTCCAGAGTTTGCCGCATTTCAGAAGTGAAGCTACATATCCCCAGGCCAAAAGCTGCCTGCACACCATTTGAATTCTGCTTGTTTCTGCCAGATGCTGACTAACTACTATTTTGCACTGAAGCCAATGCAAAATAGGGGTGAGCAGAGCTTCCAGAAATCAGCAAGCATTTAATTGGGTTCCCCACCATGGGACAGAGGGAGTGATTTATCAGAGTAAACACAGACAGGTACAAACTTCATGTCTGCAAACCCTGGGGCCAACAGAGATCTAGTGAGCAGAGTCAGTGAAATGATTCTTCTGATCCCAAGGTAGATGTCTAAAGAAGACCAGGTGGTCCCTGACAGAAAAGTGCCTATTTCTCTACACTGACTGTACAAAGACCTGAGGGTGATTGGCTCAGAGGGATGATGTCTGAGCTAAACACATCTAAACTCATATGAGATGAATTCTATCCGAGGTGATTCCCTTACAGGCTCAAACTTGAAAATGGACAGTCAGCAAAACTTGGGCCAAAGCCTGATTACTTTTTTCTGTATTACTGTTATTGCAGCTGGTGGTTTAACTGGAATTTCCACAAATTACCTGTGGTATAAAATATTATTCCCTATAAGAATATGACTGCCTAGCTCAAAACTATATTAACATTTATACATAAGCTACTTCTGTATTCTTCTATTTAAAATGTTGTTTCAACTATGGAAAAGACAAAGTTGCAAGTGAAAAAGTAGTATTGGAGGACTACAATTTTCAGTACTTCCAAACTACGTGTATGTTTGCTATGTTAGTCCCTGGTTTCTCAGACTTCTGTCAAGAAGTCGTTGTGGCATTCTGTTGCTTCATGGTCAAAAAGGTGGTTAGTCTACCCAAACAAATTAAAAGGGAGAGATACCTTGCTGAAAATCACAGCAGCATGCTGCATGTTGCGGTGGGTGCGTGATGCCATCTGTATTTAGCGTTCTGAGCTTCCCAGCACTAAGCTCATTAGGGGCAATTGGCTCCCTTCCCAGCTGCTTAGAGGCAGTCTGCTTGGGAAGAAGCTAGTGATGTACATATGCATGGTGGGGAAAAGCCTGGTGGTGGTCTAGGAAGCACAGGAAGCCAAGCTACCTCTGTCCAAGGCTGAAAAAGCAGAGAGAGTATGTGCATCTTCTTGCCAGATACTACCAGTTCCTCTCTTCCTTCAGTTTGTTACCCAGTTCCCTGAATTCCTGGCATCTCACAAAGCCACAGGTGCCAAAGCAGCCTGTCCTTATATTCTGAATAAAACATTCTGAAGTGTGTTGGAAAACCAGAAGAATATCAATAATAAAGTTTTCAAAAAAAAAAAAAAAGTCTCTGTACTGCTATTTGAAGTACTTAAAATCTGTTCATTCTCCAAGAGCCTTTGGGTTTCCTATTCTTATATTTCAGTTTTATTTTTGTTAGCAATACTATTTTAATGAAGCAATAATATCTTCCATCTGCTGCAGGAAAGATAACAAACAGACCTTATATGTAGCTTTTTTTATTGTCAAGTATCATATCTAATTCA
>JAOEHY010019262.1:5237-15696 GCA_025447955.1 Psilopsiagon aurifrons | reverse complement strand
AGGGTGGTGAGGCACTGGAATGTGTTGCCCAGGGAAGTTGTGAATGCTCCATCTGTGGCGGTGTTCAAGGCCAGGTTGGACAGAGCCTTGGATGGCATGGTTTAATGTGAGGTGTCCCTGCCCATGGCAGGAAGGTTGGAAGTGAATGATCTTAAAGTCCTTTCCAACACTAACTATTCTGTCATTCTATGATACTGACCAGAGCACTTGCTGTCTCAGACTTGCTAAAATACAGAATTTCCCAAGCCTGCGCAACAACCACTTGCAAAGTTAGCCATAGTATGACATGCAAGTGTAATATTGAGTAAGAAAGCTGGAGGTGGATGGGGTTTCCTTGCTCTGCTGACTCAATGAGGGTTTGGGGACGAGCTCTCAGCCTTCTCAGCAGAAAGTAGCTAACTACATTCACTTCTTTTTATTTATACTTCCATGTAACAGGCTTCGTCAGCTGCTTATTATATTATCATTGCATTCCTGGCATAAAGCTTGTGCAAATACCCTCATGAGAAAAAAGATGTTGCCATTGTCATCTTTTCCCCAGTTTGTTTAGGCATCTGTACTACAGCAAAGATGACTGGGATGGGGATATTGTTCAAAATGAAAAAATCTACATTCATTCACTTTAAGGGTTCATTTAACCATAGCAATCACACAGGAGTTTATCCTTTTATAAAACTTATTATGTGCTATTTGAAGACTTTACCTGTTAGTCACAAGAGTGAGGAACAAAAATGTTTAAAACATGTGTATCAGCATTCTGATCCTCAGCATTTTTTAGTCACTTGAAATGTTTCCCGAAGAAGAGTAGATGCACAAAAGATTAATTCCTTTACATTGATGGAAAAACTTGAAGGTTGGAGGAAATGGGATAGAGGGAAAGAGGGAGGAAGGGAAGGAGATAAGAAGAGAGAAAGGGAGAGGGGAGAGAAATTTTATTTGTGTCTTACCAAGGTCTGACTTTAATCATTATACAAGTGCTTGAAGTAATTCTAGAATAGTTCAGTGCCACAGAGATAGATTATTTTTTTCCCCATGACAGATTAAACATCAGCTATTACAGTAAGTTTGAAGTTGAAACTCAACAGCTGATGTTGGAAACCTCCCTCCCTTATTTTCTCCACTAATATCAATAGTAACTAACATAGAGCAAATATCTAGTCAGTTAAAAGAATATTTTTAAAAGAAAATAGTGGAGCAACATATTTTAAATTCAGTAATTAATATAGTAAGTCCATCTGAATGTCTGAACCTGAATTCCATTTTTATTAGCAAAAGCTGTTCTGCAATGATATGGGTATTTGTTTCCTTTCTTTCTCATTTGCTACAAATACTGTGCAAGACCAATGGTCTTATCTTATCAGTCAATACTGCAATGCAGAAGGATGAATAGTACTCCCTAATTATCCAGGATTCTTGTAATTGGGATCCCATCTCATTGAAGACAGGAGGCTATGTTTCGGAATTGTTTGTCAGATATGTACCTAAATAAAACAGTGAGAGAACATGAATTAAGCTGAATAACACTTACACAATGTACGTAGGATCCAGAGAAAACATATAAACAATTTTTTAAGACATAAGTGGGAATACCATATCATATTTGTCTAATAATGTTGATATCATTAAGCTGATTTTGCTAAATTGTTGCCACTTTGATGTAGATTTATGTGAATGAGTATGTACCCTTTGCTGAATTCTGCAATTTAGAATGCATAACCTTTCTTCTACATTGGTCCTCAGAGGTACTAAGATTGTGCATGCTTTTTAAATGTAGGTCAGAGTGCCAGCTAGAGTAAGCGTTTCTCCAGAGAGAATATTCTCTAATATTTGTCTCAAGATACTCTTAATTTGTATTCATAATTCTGTCTTCTAAAACTGTAGGTTTCTAGCAACAAGATCTGTTTTATTGACTTTAAGTAATTAAGTTATTTTTGGTTTAGTTTATTTCAGATACAATCCACTGAAATTTGGTATCAGTCACTATATGAATATAATGACTTGTCCAGCTGGCTAGCAGAAAGAGAAGAAAGGCTCCCTCTTCCAGGCTACTAAACCATGTAAGTATACCCAGAATCCCTGTATGGTCCCAGTACAGCAGCAAAAGAAGACACTTTCCAAAACACAGTGTATATCTGAGCCATGACAGACCTCCCTGGCTTTTGGAAAACTGATGCACCTCCACACATTTTGTTGGTAAGGAGCCCTACTTCATGGCTTGGGAAGGGTTTGGTTCATCTGCAGAACTCCTGCATCTACAAAATAGGCAAAAAGTGTGGGTTTTATAATCAAGTTTCAGCATAGCTGAGAGGGATTTTCTAAATCCGACATGTACACAAATAAACTGAAGTTCTTCTTAGAAACTCCATTAATTTAGTTTGAAAGTCTATCTGGAATGAACCAAAGGAATATCATGATCTAGATACTTCTGGACTTTTCAAAAACTGATACATAATGTAAGTATTTCCTCACTCTCCTCTAAGTCCTAAGCATTTTACATAAGAAAACAAATTTTTAGACTTCCTGATCTTGGCTAATTTATATTGCAATTTGATGCAATACTGACACCTGTTTGATTGGCACAGTATCTGATTAATCACTGTTCTGCAATAACTGCCTACTGTGTTTTTAATATGCACATTGGTTAGGGCTTTTCAGACCTCTGATGTGATGACTGCTATGCTTGAAATAACTAGAGCAGAAATTTAGTGAAAGTTCAATACAGAGCCAAGCAATTTAAAGCCAGATTGCACCGCAAGCTAAAAGAGTGTAAGCTCTCTTTGTTTGCAACTCAGACAGCCTGCTTTGAAGTGGAATCCTATCAAGAAAAGCCCTTGAGGCCTTGTCAGCGGAGGAGATCAACTGTGACCTGGTAGATTATATAAAGGTCATTATTTTGGAAGGATTTTTCAGCTGAATTCTCACTGCCTTTTCAAGATACATGTATTAAAAAAGTTATTAGTGAATGTTTTAGAACAAAATGGCTCTTTACTATTAAAATCTTGTGGGTTTTAATTTTAACTGTCAGTTGTGTGACTATACACAAACTGCAATGTGCAGAACAGCTTGTCTGTAGGACAGCCAGGATGGACCAGGTGATGGACTGCCTGTAGGTTTTGAAAAAAATTGTACCAAAGCCAGCTCATCTCTCAATAAAAAAAAAAAAAAAAAGCAATAAAAGGAAAATAAGGAAAACCTTTCAATTCTGCTGCATTCTATGGGAATATGAAATTAGAAATGGTAAAAAGAACACAGTATGACATAGTAATTAGTAATGTGGCAAGGTGGGATGATTGTGCTTGTCTGGAACAGGAAAATGAGAATTTTTTTCCCATTGAAAGAGAAATTAATGCTGTTTGAAGGAATTTCTCCATAAAATGTTATAATTGGTAATTAGTATAAATACGCTTCTTTTCTTTTTCTTTTTTTTTTTTTTTTGACAGAAGATGGAACAAAACCCAAGCCAACAGAAGTTCTACAGCCATTACTATTCAGTAGGCATCCCAAGCATAGAGGCAGTGAAGAGCTTGTCAGTCACCTTTGAGTCCTGTCTTTCTCTCAGCAACCATGTGTCACTCTGCCATCCTTTTTGAGAAACCCCAGAATTGTAAAGACATCCAAACTCTCAACATTTAATAACCCCTTCAAATAGAAGAAGAAGCTTTTGTTCAGTTGTTCTGCAACACAAAAATTCTTCAAACAGGTACTGCTATAACCATGAAGTTCATTGCAGTCTTCTTTGCCATTCCTCATCAGAAAAGAATAGAGCAATTAATCAAAACAATATTTTTAATAATTATTTGTTAAAAGCCATCTGTCACCAGCCCTTCAGTGTCCTCTGGGATAGGATTTTCATGGTTTACTCTTTCCAAAGAGATGAGTTCTTATGTGAATAATGCACAACATTTTTTTTTCATCTTTTCATACAATAATCTTTTGAAATGCTGTAATAATGTTATGAATAGTCCCTTCTCCAAAGAAACTGTCATTAATAGATCAATCTCAATTGCATTTCTTTCTCTAAAATAAGCTTCAAAAGGTCTTAAAGTCTTCCTATTTTAATACATTGGTTTTAGTGTGAGTTTGGAAGGCAAACACTGAATTAAAATGAGCATACTACTAAGAATACTTTGTTCCACTCTCTTAAAACATGATGCTTTCAAGGGTGGTTTCTGTAACATCTCTCCAGAAAAGTGCTTCTCTTATCATTGTACTATAATTCATTTATAAATATGATCATAGAATCATAGAATAATTAGGGTTGGAAAGGGGCTTAAGATCATTCACTTCGAACCCCCGACTGCCATGGGCAGGGACACCTCACACTAAACCATGCCACCCAAGGCTCTGTTCAAACTGGCCTTGAACTCCATCAGCAATGGAGCATTCACAACTTCCCTGGGCAACCCATTGCAATACCTCACCACCCTTACAGTAAGGAATTTCTTCCTCATATCCAATCTAAACTTCCCCTGTTTAAGTTTGAACCCATTACACCTCGTACTATCACTACAGTCCCTAATGAAGAGTCCTTCCCCAGCATCTCTGTAGCCCCCTTCAGATACTGGAAGGCTGCTGTGAGGTCTCCACTCAGCCTTCTCTTCTTCAGGATGAACAGACACAACTTTCTCGGCCTGTCTTCATATGGGAGGTGCTCCAGTCCCCTGATCAACCTCATGGCCCTCCTTTGGACTTGTTCCAACACTTCCATGTCCTTTTTATTTGGAGGACACCAGAACTGCACACAATACTCCAAGTGAGGTCTCACATGAGTACAGTAGAGGGGCAGGATCATCTCCTTTGGCCTGCTGGTCACGCTCCTTTTGATGTAGCCCAGGATACGGTTGGTTTTCTGGGCTGCAATCGCACACTGCCGGCTCATGTTCATTTTTTCATCGGCCATCAACCCAAGTCCTTCTCCACAGTGCTGCTCTCAATTTCTTCTCTGCCCAATCTGTAGCTGTGCCTGGGATTGCTCTGACCCAGGTGTAGGACCCTGTACTTGTCATGGTTAAACAAGAAGTATAATTCCAGTTCTGAGTGACCTAGTTTGCTGATCCTAACTTACATTGATAAATAACAATGTTATGGTGATGTCTGAAAATTATTGTTGTGGCTTTAAATTAAGTATGATTATGTCGACTTGAATCCTTTTTCTAAAAGGAAGCAACTATTAAAATAGCTGTGCCTGGACCTCTTAGATCTAAGCAATAGACGGATTTTCTATTCTGTAGGCTTTAGAGAAAAGCAGTAAAACATTACAAAAGACATCAAGTGCTCCAACATGCACCAGAGTAAATTACTGGGAGTGTAGATTAATAAGAGGCAACCTGATACATCCAGAAGTGATATATGAAGGTACATTTCCATGGCTGACAAGAAAAAATCATGCATGATGTAAAATTTCTACTTTATTTCATAGATGAGGAACAATCTGCTAATCTTTAACTATTTTCTTTTAGTGGATTTTATTTCATGATAGAAATGGGAAGTAGACTGCAACCAAAATTTTTTATTGTTATTTTTAGAATGCTAATAAAACCGATGTTTTATTCATAGCAATTTCTTCAAGTGAACACTTATTATAGAGGGTATAAAAGGCAATAGAAAAACAAGTAGAACTGATTAGATAATTGGTAAAAGAAAACTGTTATTCATTATATCCATGGTGGTGAAGAACATAAAAGCAAATGCTGTCAAAGGACTAAAGAAAGTTTAGTTTCATGTGCTGCACAAATAAACCAAAGACCATAACAATCCTTCTATTCAGTTTATTTGGAATTTTATTATTTTTTAATTTTTCAAAAATCTACTTGAGTTGCAGAGCTTTCCCTGGTGCATAGATTTTAAAGATCAGAAGAGTTTCATCTATTAGGTTCTGCATGAAAGCACCTCTACCAGTCTAGCAGCATCTATTTCCAAAAGCAAAGCAATGAAAGATTTTGAAACATTTTAAAATACAGTAACAGAGTTCTGTCCTTGAAACACTCATTTGACATAGATAGTGTTGCATAGTAAGTGTAAAGAGCCTGATTAAGTCATCTTTTTTTACTATTGGATAAGACTTCCAATGTTCTCTGAGTAAAATGAATATCCAGAACATTTGTGCGAATCTAGTTGTTGTTCTTAGTCTCATGGGATATTACAACTAGTGCTTACTCTAGGCAACATATCAGATTCAGTAGTTCTTATGCCTCATCTTGATTTACCTTTTGACTTCTTCTGTAATTACCTTCTGTAAGATAATTACATGTGGGTATGAAATGCTCTGGAAATCACGTGCCTTTATACGTGACACTATTGAAATCATTTTCATTGTCACAGCATATGATATACTCCTGCTAGATAAATAGCAAGATATAAAACATAAACACTGAGGAGCAACCTAGGTGTTGATGTGTGACAAGCCTTCACTACAACATTTATTTTACATTGGAGTTTGTGACTGACAGTGGAATTTTCATTCTGGTGGTTGGTGCTAGAAGGAAAAGACAGACTTTGCATCATTATTGCTACTCTATAGATCTGAAAAGAGTTAGTAAGGCAAGAACTTTGTCATTTTTACTTAATCTTTAATTGATTACTATAGCTAATAATTTCATAAAAAATAGTGGGTTCAAAGTTTTTCCCAATTACAGTTGCTAGTGCAGTGAAACACGCTCTCACTCCTTCTCTGTGTCGTCTGTTTGTTTCTTCCTAGCTTTGACATCTTTGTCAACAAAAGGCACGTTTTCATGGGGAGACAATTATAAGGCTGAGCGATACAGCTATTTAAGACATAAACCATCAAATCTGCAGCCTAATTTTACTGTAGCAGTCAACGTACATACTGACAATGGCTTATACCTACTGAGCAGGCATATTTACTGAGACAGAAACTCTGGAGATGTAGGTGTATGTTTCCAGAAGGCTGCTGCAGAATTAATCTCAACCAACACAGACTAAATTAGCACGGATGTAGTTTGTGACTGTGGGATCTGATTAGATACTCACCGTTGCTGTATTACCATTGCCTAGACCTGATTAGAATACAGTTTAACATAAATTAAATAACTCTTTGTTATGTTTTGGTTGTTATATTTGTAAATCACTATAGACTTGCAATTTCCAATGCAAATAGGAGATATTTGCAGTTTAATTGGCAAAATTCAGTGACTTTCAATCAATCAGGTCACAGTACTGCTAGGACTATACAAAGAATAAAAGAAGGGAAGCAACATATTCGAAGTATAGTCCTAGAATTGAAGACTAAGACAAACTTTCCTAGCTAACATCTTTATGGTTACTCCAAGTGTGTTTTGCATCTCACTGAAAAACCATCCTACAGAAGTTGACAAAGTTGGCCACGTAAATAAGTGACAGTATAAAGAAAGAAAACACTAGTTGCATCCCTCTGTAGGGTAGGAATTAATATCTTTGAACTGCAACTTTGAATTTTATTTTTTTTTCAGTTTGTCCAGCTTGCCACTTTTACTATCAAAATGTCATCTTCCATAAATGTAAAATGCTAAAATGGATGACCTGTTAGATATCTGTTTCGGTACTTTCTTGTTTACCAGCATATCCATTGCTTTAGCAAACTGACAAATGGACCATTGGATACTAAAGGTTTGGAAGAGCTATTATTATGTTAGCATTGTTACTTAAAGGCTCTGAGTGCCAGTTGTGAGCTCTTCACATTTCTTTGAATAACGTTTAGCAAAAATGGTCATATTATTTGCTTTTAATTTATGCCACTCCTTTCTTTTTATTGTTCTTTAGATGCAACAACTGGGACTACTTCTTGTACCCAATAGCTACTTAAAACAAAAACAAACAACAAATTGGTGCTTAATTTCTGATATCCAAATCATACTTTAAAGTGTTTATGTCTCATAGTGCAAAATACGTAATTACATGTTTGATTTTTACTGTTGAACTCTTGATTGTAAGAAAAAAAATTCTCACCGTTAGCCTATAAACAAGGCTTGTAAAAGCTGATTGCATATTTTGTTGTGGATGAACATCAGAGTCCACAGAAGCTTATTATGCTTTTGTCACACTCATATGATATTACTCACAAAACAACTGTACAGATGGTTTTTGTGTGACAGTTGGAGGTTAGGACAGTATAAGAAATACAGGGAAGATATATTTTCATCATGAAACCACACATCTTGTGATTAACTAGTCTGTAGGCAGACATCTGTGCATCTAATAATTGTGCATACTTCCTATTTAAGTCATCCATTTTGTCCTATTTGTGTCTTAACGAATTCTTTCCTTGTAGCTTCAATTCAGCCCTATTACCTTCAGAACCTCTGTTAAAGAGGGGAAGAAACTCATCCCTCTGTCCATTTCCTTTGCCAAAAGTTCAGACTATGTCTACATACACCTTTACTGCCTAATAATGCCCTCTATATGCTGTAAGCTGCTGAAGAATGAATAAAGTGTAAGCTGGATACTGTTAAGACACATCATCAGTAAAAGGAGCATACTAATCAGTGTCACAAGAGTTCTTCTCATGGGAATGAATTAAGTATATTGTAACATATCCTGAATGTTTGTATAGAGTAAGAAGTATCAAGAAAAATTGCCCAATGTTTACTTTTGAATGAAGAAGGGAAAAAAAAATCAGTAAAGGATTTATTTCTTTGCAGTCTCCCACAGCTCTCCAATATAATCCAAGGCATACATCACAGCAGGTTCAAGCTATATTTCCCCAAAATGAGAAACCTGTATTTGAATAATTAGACAAGACACATATACTCAAAGCATATGAGGCCTGGGAAGAAGCCCCAGCTGACTCCAGAAAAAATTACAAGGGGGAGGTAGGTACTCCAAGGCAGCTAAACCGTACAGCACAATGTAAAACTGAAAGTAAACAAATTATCTTCATATTAACTTTTTTGTTTGTTTCTTTCTGTTAGTGAACAGAAAGAACTCCAGCTATAGCTTACAGCTGGAAAGATAGAATAGTTTATGCATTTTAGGCACACATGGGTACATATGTCAAAAACATTTAGTGTAATTTGGCATACTTAAGAACTGTACCAGATGTCTAATTTGTATGGGTAAGACATTCCCACTGGGAGGAAGAAAAATAATTCTCGAACTTCTTAAATCCTATCAAAATTTCCTGTCACAACACGGATTTTTTTTTTTTTTTTTGTCCATCTAGGACAGAAATAACTTCTTTTTTAAAGTTAAATAGCTTTCTAGTCTTGTATACTCTCCTAAGATACTCCTTCTTGCTGCCCTGACCGTTCCCCCAAAATTTTGGCAACATTTTTTAATCCTTCTTAGACATCAACCTGCCTATAGCAACTCCTCTCAATGTTTCTCTTTCTCAAAAGGGGAAATTTGTTTGTATCTAAGACTACTTGGAGTTAAAGTCATATATCTTCCCTAATTTAATATAGCTATTCAGTCATAATACTGAAGATGAAAGATTAATCACATTAAAATTTTTAAACATTTTTATCTTCTCATTCTTTGTGTAAGCCCTGCCTTTTCCTCTGTTTTAAAATACAGAAGGCTGAAGAAGTTACTGACATCTGATACATACATGGAGAGCAAAAAAAAATATAGAATCATAGAAACATAAAACAGTTAGGGTTGGAAAGGACCTTAAGATCATCTAGTTCCAACCCCCGACTGCCATGGGCAGGGACACCTCACACTAAACCATGCCACCTAAGGCTTTGCCCAACCTCCCCTTGAACACTGCCAGTGATGGAGCATTCACAACTTCCTTGGGCAACCCATTCCAGTGCCTCACCACCCTTACAGTAAAGAACTTCTTCCTCATATTCAATCTAAACTTCCCTTATTTAAGTTTAAACGCATTACCCCTTGTTCTATCACTACAGACCCTAGTGAAGAGCAGTTCTCCAGCATCCTTTTAGGCCCCCTTCAGTTACTGGAAGGCTGGTATGAGGTCTCCACACAGCCTTCTGTTCTCCAGGATGAACAGCCCCAACTTTCTCAGCACATCTTCATACGGGAGGTGCTCCAGTGCCATGATCATCCTCGTGGCCCTCCTTTGGACTTCTTCCAACAGTTCCATGTCTTTTTTATTTTGAGGACACCAGAACTGCACACAATAATACAAGGTCTCACGAGCTCAGAGTAGAGGGGCAGGGTCACCTCCTTCTACCAGCTGGTCATGCTCCTTTTGATGTAGCCCAGGATACAGTTGGCTTTCTGGGCTGCAAGCGCACACTGCTGCCTCATGTTCATTTTCTCACTGACCAACACCCCCAAGGCCTTCTCCTTAGGGCTGATCTGTATGTGTGCCTGGGATTGCTCTGACCCAGGTGTAGGACCTTGAACTTGGCATGGTTAACCTTCATCAGGTTGACATCAGCCCACCTCACAAGCATGTCAAGGTCCCTCTGGATGGCATTCCTTCCCTCCAGCATATCAACCGAAGCACACAGCTTGGTGTCATCTGCATAGTTGCTAAGGGCGCACTCAATTC
>JAOEHY010019259.1:0-23979 GCA_025447955.1 Psilopsiagon aurifrons | reverse complement strand
CTGCCAGCTGACAACGGGGCAGGTCCCGCCCCTCCCCGCGCTTCATTGGATGGCGGCGCAGCGCCGCCGCCTCCCATTGGTGAAAGCGAGTGTCTGTCAGCGGCCGGCGCAGCTTGGTCCGGCCCGCCCGGCCACCGCCCTGCCCTGCTCTGCGCGGCGGCGGCTCCGGGGGGCCGCTCCTGCCCGCGCGGCCCGGGGTCACCCGTCCGAAGGTATGGGAGCGGGAGCGAGCTCGGCGCGGGGCCGCCTTCCTACGACGGGGCGCGGGCTCGCCTCAGAGCCAAGGGTTCGGGGCCCGGCCGCGGCCGAGGGAAGGAAGCTCTCGGTCTCTTCTCTGGGTGCCCGGCCCGGGGCGCGGGCGAGGTGAGGGCGGCTCCGGCGGCCCTGTGCTGGGGAAAGGGCAGAGCGCGGCTGTCGCAGGTGCCCAAGCTGCGGAGCCCGAGCGGCTCCTGCGGCCTGCAGGCGGGTGAGGTAAAACACACCACAGCCTCCCCCCTGCCTCCCTAGCCCGGGCCGAGCCGCCCGCCCCTCCGGTGCCGTGTGTCGGGGGAGCACGCGTTCCTTGCCCTCCGCTCCAATGCGGTGGCCGTGCGCCCGGGAGGAGGGCGGGCAGTGCGGCCGCGGTGGTGCCGAGCGGCTGTTGTTGGCTTCATCCCTTCCCCAAAGCGAGTCCCGAGTCAAAGGGGCTCACCCGTGTGCGGCAGGGGAAGTCCGGTGGCTTGCGTGGCTGCCGTCAGGAGCGCGCTGCTCCTTTTGCCGTCCCTGCTCCTCCTTCGTAGGTGGCTATGTCCCAGAAGGGGTTTGTTTTCCCGTCCCAGGTCGGTGATGGGGGGCTGGGCATAGGGTTTGCCTCCGTTCTCATAAAATACTCAGTAGATCGGATGCCCAGGGTGCATCCCTATCGCATATCTTTCAGTAATTCTGTAGGTTTTTTTCTCTGAGGTTGTTATCACCTCCTTCTCAGCCTAGAGAGTCCTGTTGTATTTGGTATAAGCATGATGAAACTTGAACAGTCCCTGGAGTTGCAGCTCAATCGCAGCAGACGTGCCGAGGAGAATGAAGACATCTGACAAAGGAGGGGATGCGTTACTTCAGCTACATTTCAGTCAGGCAACTTCCTATTAACATATCTCTCCCCTTCTGAGAGCAGAGGAGAGCTGTCCTCACCCACATGCAGCCTCATCGCTCTACACCAGATTGAGTTGGGACTATTTGGTGACTCAGGGTTTCTGTGTTCTCTGAAACCATCCTGACTTGGTGACGAGCACAGAGAGGAGAAGAGCGCTTTTGGATGGCATTTACTGCCCTGAGATGTGGTTAAAACTGTGCAGCCATGGTAGAAGAGCTCCTTGGATAATTAAGAGATTTTCTTTTCTCTTTTCTCTCCACCCCAAACCAGTCCCTGGACACAGCAGAGGGCAGGGGGCCTCGTCAAGGTCAGTGTTTTGTTAGGAATACTAATAACTGTAAGAGGAAGGAGTTGTTCTACAGCAAAAGAGTGTCTGAGAGGATTTTCTATGTATTTATATTGAAATCTGGTGTGTCAGCCATGTGACTGCCCAGGCTGATGGTGCTGGTTACCTGTGCTTGTGCAGGCTGTGTCAGGTGGGGTGGCAGTTTGGGGCTTCATTATTAGGGCTAGATCTACCCTGGAAGAGATCCTCTGCGTTGCTTGCAGACCCAGACCTGCCTGGGCTGTGTATTTGTGGTGTGTGTGTGGAGGCAGAGCCCACACATTCACACATGTGGAGATTTGGTCCTGCATGTTATTGGGAAGTAGAGGCGAAGGGATGTGTTCAGAGGCAGAATGATATGATTTCCTTTCCCGCTCTTCAGGATAAAGCCCCCTTGTTTTATTTTCTTTTCCCTGACTCTTTAGAGGTTGCAGGCATGCAAGGTAGTTCTTCCTTTTGTGGAGAAGTGAAAGAAAAAGAAGTACAGAGGAAGCATAAGGCTGATTCTATGATTTTATGATACGATGTTTGTGAGCTTGGTGCCATGCTGAGTCTTGTCTTTAGAGACGTGTCTGGGAGTAAACTACCAAAAAAGTACAGCATTAAAGTGTTATTTATTCCCTCAGCCGATTACATTTGTTTCTTGAGAAGCTGAGAATGTCAGAGTACAGAAAGGAAACGGCCTTTTTACAGTCTTTCTTGACATTTGTGACCTTACAAACATAGCCAAGATAAACCAGGAGCTGTGTTCAAGCAAACTGTCTTTTCGCCTCTGTATGACACTTGTCTGGGAGAAAAGTGAGATGTACCCATCAGGATATGTATGTCTTCATAGGATTGCATCCCTGGAGGCCTCTCCTGTCAGCACAGCTCAGCACCAGACTGTGCTGCTTCCTTCTCCTGATCAGCATTGAGTTGGGGGGGGAGTTATTTTTAACTCTCATCTTGTTAAGTGCTTACAGGAGCAGCCAAGGCCCTTGCTGCTGCTGCCTGGCCTGGGACCTCCTCTGGGATAGGGTTCTTCAGAACCCTTTTCTCCCTGGCACTGATAGAACTTCAGAGATGTAAAAGCAACAGAATCCCTTGGAAGAAACCTGTGCTAAGTGCTTTTGCCTTTAAATTTCTTGGTCACTTGTCATTCTGCCATATCCAGAAGCATCTGAGCCCTCTGGCCACTTTCTTCTTAGGGAATGTCCTCATCAGGTTGCTGTTAATTGCTGAGCTAACAGGGAGGCGCAGGGGGCCTGTGTGCTGTCATTTGTCACAAGCTCTTTGGTGTGTGTGTCATAAGCTCTTGGATGAATTCATTGCTTCTGGGCAGGATGCTGTGTAATTTTCAAGGCTTAAAGGGAAACCAGGCAACTCTTGAGTTGGGAAAGAAGCCAGTTGGGTGGCAAAGCCCTGGAGGTGGCGGGTGCAGGGGCCTGGCAGGTTCTGTCCATGGTCAGTCTCTGGTATAGAGTCAGGATCAGTGCTACTGATGCTCGTCAGGAGCAGAGGCTGAGGCAGGGAGAAGCAGGAAGATTCTCACAATCTGCTTTTCTTTCTCAGTTTGCTCCGCACCCTTCTGCTCTCTGTGGATTCATCCCTCTGGGCTTCCCAGCTAAGGAGCTGGGAGCAAATCATTCTCATGGTCAGGCCCAGGTTGTTCTGGGACGTGCACAACTTCAGCAGCTTTTCCTTAATCCCTGCAGACACAGAACCGGCATCAGGCGCTCTGGCCTCTCCAGATTTTCCTTTTTAAGGTGCTTCAATGGTGGTACTTGGGAACAAGCAGAGGTCAGATGTTTTAAACTTCCCATGTTTGTGACAGGGATAAATGCTTTGAATACTAAATTCTGATGCCTTTAGTGGCTGTAGCTTGATTTCTGAAAAGGGCCTTCTTCTTCAGTACTTTTCTTCTGGTTTCCAGGCTTGCGCTGCAGTGCTGGCTACCTCCCAGAGGTTTGTTGCCCCACTGGATATCACATATTCACCACGCATGCGAGCACTGGCTGTGTGTATAAACCATTCCTGCTTTACGTAATTAATAAAGCCAGTTCCACGAGAAGCTGTGGAGGTAACAAGGCTTTGTTTTTTTGTGTTTGGTCATCTTCAAGGCTGTTGGTCTGCGCCTGGACAAAGTTCCTGCAGGTAGGATTTGGCTATGTTCCGCCTCCTGTGCTGTCCAAATTGGAGCTGCAGGATGTGTTATTACAGGAAAGCAGGAGTGTTGTGCTGACACCGTGTTCCGAGTTTCTTTTTTCCCCTGAAAGCTCTTGTGCTGCTGCGGTAAGAAGTGAGCAGGCATTTGTTGTGGTTCTCCCGAGAACATTCAGTTCCAAACCAATCCTGCAGGAACAGAGGTTCACTTTCTGAAGCAGCGATGGATGCAGGCAGCCTTCCAAACCCAGATGAAAATGCTTCCAGCTCCTATTTCAGGATGAGAGAAACAAGCACAAATTGATCAGTGAAACCTAATCCATGGCTTTTGTTTGTTTGTTTTCCATATTATCAGAAGTAAAAGACAAGGTAAACTTGGTGTTTGGCTGGAGTGCTCAGGTCCCCTTGCTCTGAATCCTGATGGGGTTTGGAGAAAAAATACAGAGCTTACAGGATTTGGGGGAGTTACTGTGTTGGTTCTCGGAGCTTGAGAAGGTGAAGAATGGTGGAAACAAGGTTTCTTCTCCTTTTCTGTGTATGAATCAGCATAAAAAGGAAAGAGGAAGAAGACCTGATTGCTGACAGTCCTTCCTGCTCTCCATGGCAGCTCAGGACAGTGCCAGCAGTCAACAGCAGAGTCACATGTCACTTGTGAGGATGCTTTTGGAAGTGGGAAACCACATTTGGCCTGTACGAAACTCCCTGAACTTGGAGAAGTTTTTAGCCTACGCACCGCATTTGCTTAGAGTCATGCCCTGCAAACATGGCATTTGGCAGCTTGGGGAACTCCGATAGCCAGAATGGGTGGTTATCTCCAGAGCTGAAGGCCACATGGGAGCTTGGCAGCATTTCTTTATCAAGTCCTGTTTTAGGTTGTTATTTTGTTAATTCCAAAGGTCAGTGGACATTTGCATTGCCCTCAGTGGTGGAACAGCAAAGCAGAGATGGGGGAGTCTTAGCAGGGTAGTTTGTTGTGTTTGAGTGGCCTTGCCTTGCCTCTGTGTAATTCTGCCTGGTTGATGTCCATGAACACTGGGTGAGCAGGATTGTGAGGAAGAGGTGGCCTGCGTGGAGAAGAGTGACCTGTTTGTGACCATTAATTTATATTCACTTTATATAGCAAATATTTGTAAGGTAGATTTAAATGGAAGGTTGTGGGATGGCTAAGCTGGGGAAGAATGGCTTGTCCAGCCACTTGAGGTGCTGCAGTTACAGCCTGGGTGAAGTGCAGCTGCCTCCACAATCATTTTGGCCGTGCTTCTGTAGCTCACCCTTACATCAATGAGTTGTGTTGAGGCTGTGAGTGGGGAGGAGTGGATTCCTGACTGTGGGAAGGGGTGGGTAGAAGTCAAAACACCATGTTATATTTCAAGCTTAATGTTTTGCTCTGATGCTTGATCCAACAGCCCCCATGGAGAGCCTGGGAAGCTTTTTTGAGGTCCTGTGTTACGCTTCAGACTGTGTTTGTGTTTCCATGACTTAGCTGAAAGGTGGCTTCATAAAGATTTCAGTTTGGCCAATGAATGAATAAGTGCAGAATTCCTTCAGCTACTTGAAAACTACTGTGTGCATGGTAGTTAATTCTGCTATATATTGAATTCAGCCTTTGGCTCTTGTAATACCCAGAGGATACTGAGCATCTCACTTGCGAGGATGCTTTTAGAGGTGGGAAACCATATTTGTCCTTTACTAACTCCAGTGGATTTAGAGAAGTTCTTAACTTACTCGCTGCACTCTAAAAGAGTGATGGCAGTGTGGAAAAGCCGTTCCATTTTAGCAGTGGAGAATTACTCTGTCCCACTGACTGGGGGTGGGGGGGCTTGAAAAGGAGCCACCATGTTCTGAACGTAGTTCTTGTCTGAGAGCTGCTTTGGATCCTGGAGTTGTGCCCATGTAGCTGAGTTTTCCCAGGGTGCTGTGTGAATGCTGAGCTGTCTTGTAATGAATTCAAGTGGGCAGCAGCATAAGCCTGCTCTCATTTTCCCTGGAAGACGCTGCTGCATTGTCTTGTCTGTATCCTGAAAGCCTCAGTGTTGTTTGTCAAAGGCTGGATTCTGCAAGTGCCACGTATGCAAAGAAGCCCGTGAATAGGAAGGGCTCCCCGTGCTGGTTCTCAGCTCCCCGCATAATGCCCAGAGCTGGGGCAACGGGCTGAAGCAAAGCAGTTTTTGTTGAACTCCGGTATTCTGTGGGCATCCACTCTCCCACACATGAGGGGTTTAAACTGCCTGGTTATGATCTGACCATGCCCAGGAGTCATGTTCTGCCAGACATGCGCACTAGGCCTGTGTTTCTATGCTTCAAATAGTGAAAATGGGCAAAGGTTGGCAGAAGTGAAGGCATCCCGTAGAGCCATGTGTGTGCTCGTGGCAGGTTCGGGAGCTGTCTGCATCTCCCATCTCTCAGGCTGGTGTTCTGGCTGTGAACCACCTTGTTTGCAGAGTGTATTTGTGCTCTTAACCCTTTAACTTGTCTGTCACCCATATGAGGGAAGACAAGTGATGTAACTGTGTACCAAAGTGTGATATGGATGTTGGAGTGTAGCATTGTATCCTGGCATCAGCATCCAATGGGGGTGCTTCTGCAGGGCAGTGAGCAAGTCTAACATCAGTGCTGATGGTGTTGGGTGTGATGATGGACACAGGGCTTAGGTGGGCCTGAACCATCACCCACTTCAAGGTGGACAGGGGGTGGTAGGGCTGGAAGAGGGGAGCTGCTCTGATAGGCTTGAAGTGCCCCAGGACTGGATCTCCTCCCTTTGGTGTCTAAAAGGAGAGGGTCTTTGACAAGGGCTTTGAGGAAACAAGACATAAATCTATGTGGGCAGCTGGTGAGTCTGTGAGTCCCAGGCAGCCCTTCCTGTGGCTCTGCTGCTGCCTTGGGTGCAGGGAGGCCTCAGGGGTACACTGCCAAGGGTGTGAGCAGGCAGGAAGGACCCTGGCCCCAGCCCTGCCTTAGCTCTGCTACTTCTAGGAAATGATGCAAGATTCTTCCTTGTACAGATGTTTTTCTAAGCACATCCTGAACTTTGCTGATGTGTGGTTTCCTGGCTGTTTACCTTTTGAGATCAGCTACTCTGAAGTGGTGGGAGCTGACTCAGTTGTGTGTCATTTATTGTGGGAAGAATGTGCTTCTTGGTGATCTAAGCCTCTTGGAATGTGCTGGGTGAGAGCTGGATGCCTTGGAGGGTAAGGTCAGCAGGGTTTTGATGCAGGACTTTCGGATAGGTCAGTGCAGGACTGATGCTGTGGGCAGCGTGCAGCAGTAGCTGAGCTGTTCACCTCTTCCTGGCCATCCGAATGGTGGTTCTGAGCTGCAGCAGGTCAGGTCTCTGCTCGCCTGAATGCACCTGCCTGCAAACCCAGTGACAGTCTGGGAGGTGATTCATGGGCTCTGCCTCCCCTGCAGAAGGCTTTGGTGTAGGACTTAGCATCTGCCCTGTGCTGGGATTCAGCTGTCTTGGTAATAGGTGTGACTCCTGGAGCAAGGGCACCCAAAGACCTCTTTAGGCAAGGAGGTGCAGCAGGACTGGCAGGACATGTGCTATGGGAGCTCAAACGGCTCCATGGCCATGGGTCATTCTCTGGGTACAGAGCAGTGCAGGACAGGGAGCACCGTTGGTTCTCTCAGGCAGCAATGAGGCATGTTCATGGCAGACTTGCTTCTACATCTCTCCTGTGAGGAACGTCTGAGAGAGCTGGGGCTGTTCAGCCTGGAGAAGGCTCTGTGGAGACCTTGTTGTGGCCTTTCAGTTTTTAACAGGGGCCTATAAGAAAGACAGGGAGAGACTTTTCAGCAGGGCCTGTTGTGACAAGATGAGGATGATGGTTTTAAACCAAAAGAGGTAGATTCAGGCTGGATGCGAGGAAGGAATTCTTTACACTGAGGGTGGTAGAACACTGGCACAGGTTGCCCAGAGAGGTGATGGATGCTCCATCCTGGAGACATTCAAGGCCAGACTGGATGTAGTTCTGAGCAGCCTAGTCTAGTTGCACATGTTTCTGCTCATTGTGGGGGTTGGACTTGCTGAGCTTTGAAGGTCCCTTCCAACCCAAACCATTCTGTGATTCTGCAGTAACGCTGTAGAGTTAAACAAACACGCTGCCAGAGGAGGGGTGTTTCTGAGGTGCTCAGCACCCTCGGACAGATTTGATGTGGTATGCTTGGAGAGTGGCAGCTGGAGGCTCAACTGAAGAAGGAATGTGCCACTTCTGCTCTGCTTTGTTTGTGAGCTGAGTGCCAGACTCTGAACTGAGCGTGTCTGCCCTCTGATGAAAGCAGGGGATTGATTTGTCCCACTTTTAGGTGGCTAAAATGTGGGTCATTGAAATGCAGGACATATTAGTGTGACAACTTCAGGCCTGAAGGGACAGCATTGGCTACTGATGCCTGTCAGAGTGTGAAAATCAGGACTTGTAGGTCAGCTGTTATTGATGAGGTTGGTGCAAGCTTTGTTTAGAGCCTCTACTTTAAACAGAGAAATGGTTGGTTTCAGCTTAGTCTTTTCTGGTTATTAATAAGAGAATTTGAGTCTTGGCTACTGGGGAGAGAAAAAGATGCCCGCTTGTAAGAGAGCTGTGGGATTGCTTGGGGAGAGCTCAGAAGTGGTACACAGTGTGGTGCATCTCCTGGCTCTGGCTGGGAGCTGTGTCCATCTCAACTCTTGTCTTGGTCCTGCTGTTCATGCCAGGACCGTGACCCTCACTTCATCATCTTCATCAGCTTCTGAGAGCTGGTGTGTGTCAAGGCCTCAGATGCCTTGTGTCCCCCTGGACTGTGTCTTGCTCCATTACTGAGCAGCAGTGTGAAAGTCCATGATGAGTTGTGTTGCTTACACTGGCTCACAACTGAGTGGGGATGCAGTGGCATCCAGTGGCTCAGACAGCTGAAGAAAGGAGGTCCTCATGCATAGAGTGGGGTCCCCCTGCCTCAGCATGGGAAGCTCCAGACACCTCCAGGCTGGAAGCACTGTTGTATGGGCCCTTCACTACAAGAGAGACATTTGAGGTGCAGGAGCGTGGCCAAAGAAGGGCAACAGTGCTGGTGCAGGGCCTGGAGCACAGTGCGATGGGGAATGGCTGAGGGACCTGGGGGGTGCAGTCTGGAGAGAAGGGGTAGTTTTATGAGAGAGGCTGATCTTTCTTGTGTCTGGAAGGATAGAGAGAGCAAAACTACGCTGGTAACTTCTGTTACCTGCCTGTTATTCACAGGAGCAGGAATGAGCAGGGCCTGAGCATGAGACAAGTAAATTGAATTTGAATCTCTGCAGCAGAGTGTATTACTGAGTTACCTCGGAGCTGGGCTCGAGGTTTGCCTCCTTTACCCGCCTTTGCAGCTCTGACAGGAGCTGTAGTGTGCATTGCTGGGCTGGCATCAGGAGGCTAAATCCCTTTAAGAACATTTTAGGAATGAAAATGGAAGCTGTGATAGGTGTATGCTTTAATGCCCTTACCTGCTGTTGGCCTGGGTGGGCCTCTGGCATGAGCTGCTGTTCCAGTGGCTGGTACAGAATACCGCCAACACTTGTGCTGTAGTTGGAAGGCACTGCAGGTGCGGTTCCTGGAGCTGGCTGAGATCACAGTGCCTGTTAGGGCAGGTCTGTGTGCAGAATACCACCTCTTGGGGATCACTGCCATCCTGCTGGCACTGCCAGACCTGGATGCCATGGGCAGGAAGGCTGTGGTGGTGAATCCCAGTGTTTAGAAGCAGTTTTGGGGGGACAATCTGCCTGTCTCTTTATCCTGAGTGTATCCTTATGTTTGTATCCTGCAGGTCATATTGATCATGGACAGTGAAGAAATCCCGACTTTCTCGAGTCCAAAGGAGGAAACTGTGTACTGGAAAGAGCTTTCCTTGAAGTACAAGCAAAGGTACTGCTGGATATTTGCAGGCTGGATTTGGTTCTTAGTGACCAGAGCATTGTTTAATCTGTTCCTCTCCAAGACCACACCAAAATGGGTAGTAGATACTTTGGAAAGAATCTCTGCATTTCCAAGCTGGTGGGAGCTGAGCATTTCTGGCACAGTGTTATTACCATGCCATGAACTCCAAGCTATGTTTTGAGCATGTCTGAGCAAGAGCAGAGCTCTTTGGCCATCATGTGCATCTTTGTATAATGAAAGTGCTGCCTTAAATAGTATCTTGGTGTTTTATCATGGAAGGTGCCTTTGGGCTGGCTGTGTATGTTTACTGTTCCCTTGAGCTTCTTGTAGTGGAATTACTGGTATGAGAAGTGGCTGATTTGGTGTCTGCTGCAATTTACTGAAGTGTGTTGTAGCTCATAGTCCAGCTTGTACCAGGGCTCTGTACCTGTTGGGGGCACAGGGTTTTTTGGCAATGGGAAAAAAACAGGGAGGCTGCTGTCTTGTGTAATGCTGTGCTGCTGCTGGGGAGGAGGTTATTTGGGGATTGATTTTGCAGGGGGGGCTCCCAGTTCATTTTCTTTGGAAAGCTTGCCTTGCATTCAGTCTTACTCATGTGCAATTGAAGCCAGTTGGGCCTTTTTCAAGCCCAAGGTGCAAGTTGTTACTTTGCTGGATTTTGGGGGGGAGGTGTTGGGCATGTGTCCATGTACAGAGCCTCAGCCTGTTCTTGGGTGTCAGAACATTGGTAGGTATGCTGATTCTTAAAGCCTTGTTCATTTTCCCTGCTGTTTGCTAAGAGCTGAGTTATTATGTATGGTAAAGATGTGAATTTAATAAGCAAAGTATGTGGAGTGGCTTCTTCTAGCCTTTAATAACTGGCAGTGGTATAAGGTAGGTGAGTGCTGGCTTGCTGCTGACGGGCTTAGCAGCCCCAGATTCAAACCTTCACACTTCACAAGAAGCTTCAATTTCCAGGTATAACAGAGCCCCAGAACTGATGGTCTCTCTTACAGGTCTTGACCAAAATCAGGTTAAATGTTTGCTGAATTCATTGACTGTCTCAAGGCTTTAGCAGTGGAAGCTAATGGAGTACAAAGTGGTTTTCAGACTCCCATGAATCCTTAAATCTGTAAATAGCCTTGAGACAAGTTCCTATTCACACACGCATTTAATGTAGCTGTTTGGTTTGATGTAAGAGAATTAATTTCCTTTTATTGCTCAGCTTAATGTAATTTCTTCATTTCCCCATCTTTCTTTTTCCCCTTGGAGGTCTGTGGATGATGCTTAAGTACTTTAAAATTCCCCTTTCTTTCAGTTCATTATTTTAGGAGAGCTGTGGATGTTATTTTAACTTGGGAGATGCTTTTCAACTGATGAAATCCTCTCCTTCCAGCTTCCAGGAAGCTCGGGAAGAGCTGGCTGAATTTCAGGAGGGAAGCAGGGAATTGGAGGCTGAGTTGGAGGCACAGCTAGTGCAGGCTGAGCAGAGGAACAGAGATTTGCAAGCAGATAACCAAAGACTGAAGTATGAAGTGGAAACATTAAAGGTAGGTCTTTCCTGTAACAGCACTGCTGCTTCTTACAGGTATGTCTTGGATCTCTTTGTAGACTGTCTGCTCTGTTCTTGATCACTGAATGTCCAACTGAAGTGAAGGCGTTGCCTAAGATCCACACTTCAGCATGGCAGGTGCTCCAGATTAGGCCAGCAGCTTCCCAGGGAATTTTCTGTGGAATTTTTCTTGTTCACATCAAGAAGCTGTCATCATGGAGTTTGAATTCTCAAGGCCTGGCCAAAGAGTAGTTTTATTGTTACACAAGCAACATCAATGCAGCTATGGGGGGACAACACAAGCAGGTTTTGTCAGACCAATGCATTGTCTTTCTTTGCAAACTGGCTTTGTTACCCAGAAGGTCTCCTTGGTTTGCTGAGACCTTGAAGAAAGCTGAAGATTAGTGATTCGTGCACATCTTTCATTTGTGTTCCTCATTCATTCTGAGCAGCCGTAGCTGTGGAGACAGGAATTGCATGAGGATCTGCATGTGCAGAAGGGAACTTGTAATTGGTGCCTCTTCATTTGCAAGCTCTTGGCTATTTTGGAATCCTGGAGAAGCATCATGTTTTGTAGTCTTGGTTTATTTTAGTGAAGGCAAAACTTGGCAACTTACCCAGTGGAAGTGAAGTTTATGGGATTACTTGTTCATGTATCCAGTCCCAGCTATAGCTGAAGGTCCGGACGTGTTTGATTAAGGTCACTAGTTTTTCCATAATCCCGTCTCTCTACGCTCAGAGCCTGGTGAGAGTGTGTTTGGGAGCAAATGCTTACAGTTTTTCACATATGAGCTTGTGGACCTGCAGGTTTTGTAACACATTTCAGTGGCTCGCAGTTTTGCTAATGGAGATGTCAGTCAGTTTCTGGTGACAGTGTGGCTATTGTCAGGGGAGGGGAGGCTGCACAGTTGGATTTCTCTCTGGCTTCCTACATGTGTAAGGCTTCAGAGCAGCTGTCAGTACAGGCTGCTGGGAGCAGATGCAGGGCTGCATCTCTGTCGTGGTGAGATGTCTCTGCACAATGAAGTGTTTATGGCTTTGCACTGTGCCCAGCTCACGTGCTCAGAGCACGTTCCCTCTGCCTCTCCAGTTCCTGCTCTGGATCACCAGCAATCCCAGATCAGCAGGCTGCAGGGAGGATATTAATTTCTTTGTCCATTTCATTGCTGCTGAGGTGGAGAGTGTATGTGTATGTTTGTCTCACTACTCCTTTCTTTCAGGAGAAACTGGAGCACCAGTATACGCAAAGTTACAAGCAAGTGTCGTGTTTGGAGCATGACCTGAGCCAGACACGGGCTATTAAAGATCAACTGCATAAGTATGTGAGGGAGCTGGAGCAGGCCAACGATGACTTGGAACGTGCCAAGAGGTGAAGGCTGCAAACCTCTTCCTTCCTTAAAGTTTTCTCTAGGTCTTTTCTTTGCTTCCCAGGTTGTTCATTTCCCTCTTAAGGAATAGTAAAATGATCAAACATTCAAAAAAACCCCAAACAAATTCCAAGATGTGATTCTTTGAGCACTGCCGTTTACCCTTGGAGTCACCTTATCAGCTGGTAGCTTTAGGTTACAGCAAGGAGGGCAGAGGCCTAAAAGCTCTTCGTGTCCCTGTGAGAAGCAAGCAGGCTCAGAGCAAGCCAGGCAGCTGCACTGCTTTTGATAGTACCAGCTAGGTGACTCTTGTATTTGTGATCTTTGTAGCTCAAAGCCCTTTTGAAATAAGAAGCTGTTGCTTTACATAGTCCCTTTCAAATAAAGCAGGCCAAAGGAGTCTTCTCTTCCCTGCCCAACAGCTTAATGACTGTAGGGAACAAATGTGTCCTTTATAAATGCATAAAATGAAGAGGCTGCTGTTAGAAACTCCCAGTTTGGGAGTAGGTCATGCTTCCGTTTTGCAGAATGGGAATTCTGCCACTGATTCAGTGGGACCAGGAATGAGCCTCTGGCTATCTGGCAGAGAGATCTGAGAGTTGAGGCCATGTTTCCACAAGGCTCTTAACCTCATGACTAACTTCTGAATAAATTGGGTCATAGGCAATACCTCAATGCCCTGCCTTCTACATTCACTGTCCAGAGCTCTGAAGAGTACAGCACCTCCTAAGCTACTGCACTTGATTAAATGTGGGGCTTTGGAGCATGGCTTGGGAAACATGGGAGGGGCATGCTGTCCTGGCTCTGTCCTGGCTCTTTCCCAGCTCTTTGGTATATCTCTGAAGGCCAAATGCTATCATGTTCTTTTCATCTTGTTCCCCTTCTTCTTTTGGAGTTTATTAGTCCTTTCTAGGAAGCATTTCCATAGCTTTCAAATGACTGGCTTGAATGTAGGCCCTGCTAACATTTTTCTTCTTTATGTTTTTGAATGTGCTCTTATGCTGGTTGAGCTGAAGAACCCAATATTCTGGATTTTGTTTTTAGGGCAACAATAGTTTCATTGGAAGACTTTGAACAAAGGCTGAACCAAGCTATTGAGAGAAATGCCTTTCTAGAAAGTGAACTGGATGACAAGGAGTCATTGCTGGTTTCTGTACAGAGATTAAAGGACGAAGCAAGAGGTATGGCTTGATGAGTTCTGTGTCCTGATACGTTGTTGGCTTCCTAAGAGTTATGTAGCAACCAAAGCTCATGTTTATAGAAAGCCTCACATAACAAGACTTGAACTGGATACTTCACGCATTAGGTATTACTAACAGTATGTTCTCTATTCTTTGTATGTCCAGTGTAGCTAAGAGGAAAAATTTCCTTGTGTAGGGCAAAATTAATATCAGGTTCATTCAGGATTTTTAGCAGAGGTGAGTAGAAAAATACTGCATTCCACAGATGTGAGAGAATTGAGGAAGTGTGCTTTGAAAGTTCCCCGTTGCTGTGGTTTTATGCCTTGTGTAGGAAGAGAAAGCACAGGAAATGTCAGGGAAATACGTAAGTGGTTAACTAAATTAGGTTTTTCAATCCTGTCTCCTGTGTTCTGTCTTATCCTCATGGAAATTGCATGCTTTATTTAAGATATTCCAGTAAAGACTGTGGTTAGACCTTTTTGAGAGAGTGTTCTGGGATATGATCCGGAGGTGGGAATTCCCCAGTGGATTTCACATGGAGAATGCTGGGGAAGCTTTTTTGTAATGGTTGGGGGAAACTGATTTCTCTGCTAGTGGTGATGATGCGCTCTGCAGCCGGTGCCTGCTGTTACTGGCATGCAGAGACCAGTGGCTTCCAAGTTGCTTTCCCAAGGGGAACTTTCTAAGATAATTCCTCAGTTAAGGCCTAGACCTGAGTGTAAGACAACAACAAACACTTCAACAGTTGCTCACCTTTGTGAGGCTTTCTGAACCAAGTTTGTGCCCCACAAATGGAAAGCCTCTGCTGGAAGTACAGGGGTTTTGTAATAGGTATGAAAAGGGAGATGAAGTATTTTCTGAGGAAGTATGTGTTGTAATTTGGGGTTAGGGCAATAATACTAGAAAACCCAGTAAAACCTAGGGGACTGTTTCCTACGACACTGGAATAATTGGCCCAAAAGGACATGTTGTTTCTTGGATGAGTCATCTGGAAATGTTTAGCACTAGTTAGGGTAGCAAAACTGCGTGTTCCTTTGGCAGCAAGCAGGAGCCACTAAAAGAACTGCTACAGTGTCGAATTCAAATACAACGTTTCTGATTCAGGAGCACCAAAACCTCTTAGAGGAGCCCAGATTGACTTTTGTTTCAGCTGAACTGTTTTTCTTAAAATCAGTTCCAAATATTTATGATAATTTAAAAGCTGTAATTACAACTGATTCTGCTCTTGCATATTGTACCAGAACTGTGGCAAGGAGTAAGAGGTCTGTGAAAGGTGAGGCACTGGCACAGGGTGCCCAGAGAAGCTGTGGCTGCCCCATCCCTGGCAGTGCTCAAGGCCAGGTTGGACACAGGGGCTTGGAGCAACTGCTCTATGGAAGGTGTCGCTGCCCGTGGCAGGGGTTGGAACTGGAGGAGCTTCAAGGTCCCTTCAACCCAAACCAGTCTGGGATTCTGTGAATGATTTAAGTTGTTCTATCCAAAAAAGGTCAACCCACTTGTAATATATTGCTTATTTGCATCTAGTTCCTTCTAAGGATTTTATGGATTCTTTGTGGAGCTGTGCTGGATGCTCTTTGTAGCAAATATGTGTGGGAATGGGAGGGGACAAGGCAGGGGTAAGCAGCACTCTGGAGGGGAGGTGAGAATGAAGCATAGGTTCCAGCCTTTTTCCCTGTCATTTAGAATACTCAGCCTCTTGTATCCGCTCTTTTCTTCTTGAGGTCTCAAGAAACTGGATACAGCCTTTGACTGTCTTTGGTTAGGGTGGAATCGTGGATGAATTATAGACTGGAAGAATAATGTGGGCAATTGGACACACAAGAATATTCCTCCCTTTTTGCAGCCTCTGTCAGAGCAGGAGCTGAGCATAGTTCAGCAGATGTGACAAACTTCCCATAGGACTTGCACTACAAATGAGAAAGAATGCTGAGGAGAAGTGGGCTGCCAGGCCCAGGTGGGCTCCTCTCCTCTGAGCTGGATTTGGAAGTGATGGTGATGGGCAGTGACTGCTCTGAGATGGGGTCCTTCAGACATGGGCAGTTATTAGAGGCTTGTTGCGAAGCATCTCCCCCTCCCTCCCAGATGAATACTGTTAGAGAAACCAGTTACTAATCGGTGTTCGGGGGGTGTGTTCTTCTCTCAACCCTCAGACCTGAGACAGGAGCTGGCAGTACGGGAAAGGCAGCAAGAAGTCACGCGCAAGTCAGCACCCAGTTCCCCGACTCTGGACTGTGAGAAGATGGATTCTGCTGTGCAGGCATCCCTGTCCCTGCCAGCCACGCCTGTTGGAAAAGGATCAGAAAATAGTTTTCCTTCCCCAAAAGGTATCATCCATAGAAACTGTGTCTGGTTGGTTGGCAGCATGCTCAGATTGCTAACAATTTGAGACAAGGTGCTTGTCAGTGGGCTTGAAGTGTAGGTATGTGTAGATTCCACACATGTTGCATAAGGTGTGTTTAAGTCCTGGGGGCAGCATAAGTGTGTTTAAGAAGTATAATGAGTAAATAGCATTTAAAAGAAAGACACTGAAGCTTACATATTGCTGGGGGTGGGGGGATGGGGGTTTGCACTCTGCGGTAGATACCTGCAGTGGAGCACTGAAGACATTTGGGGTTGCAGGAAAATATAACTGATACTGCTGCTCAGCTGTGGAGTAGCAGTGGTGGGTAAACAGTGGTCAGTAATTCTGATGCTCTAGAGGCTGTTATTGCACGTACTCCTCAGGGGTCCTATTTTCTCCATGAGGCAGCAGGATGTCAGTTCAGTCCCTTTCCCTGTCTGGAAGGCTCTGGAAAATCACAGGGATTATTACATATTTTGTCAGATCAGAAGGAGTGGATTCCAGGGGAGTCTCTGGCTGGATTAGATGGACTGCAGGCAACAGCCTTGCAGATGGACAGTGCGCTGTTTCCACATGTAGGTCTATGCAAAGAGGGCAGTGGACAGGAATTGGGTGTTTCATTTTCCCTGGCCAGTGATCATGTAGTCTGTGTGTTATTGTGGGGTGTCTGTGTGAAGACTCTGTATTTTAGATTCATCTTTTCATGTAGAAGTTGATTAAATTAAAGCAATAAATGAACTGTGGAGGAGTGGAGCATGTAATCAAGTGTGTCTGTGTTCGCAGCTATACCAAATGGATTTGGTACCAGCCCCCTTACTCCTTCAGCTCGAATATCTGCACTCAACATTGTGGGGGATCTGCTACGGAAAGTGGGGGTGAGTGAAGTGTTCCTCATTCTGCAGTGCTGGCACTGAGTTTTCCTCCTTGTGTGCAGTGACAGCAAGGCCTGGGCCCATGCTGAGTTCATGCAGTGTTTACAATGTGGTAATGTTTGGGGGGGGTTAATTATTTTGATTCGTAAAGCATGTTGCTAGGGTTCTGAGGCCAGTTTTGGATGATGAAATTCTTATTTGAGGTAAGAAGTTTCTCAAGCGCTTTGGTATGTGGGGGTTGGACACTATTAGTTGCTTATTCTGCCTTTGAACAGGGCCTGCAGCTTCCTCTGTAATGAGACCAAGATGCAAAGTTGGGCCACAGAGCCTGGCTGCCTGCTGCGCACAAACGAGCTGAGATCATGCTGCCAGTGTCCACTCATGTGCTGGGAGCATCTGCAGCAGGTGCTGAAAGTGGGGGAAAAAAAGAGGGAGACCTTTGCTAAGAGAGTGAGAAAAGAAATGAGGAGAAAGCCAAATGTTCCCATCTGTAGCTGAGGAGGCAGTGAAACGTATGAGCCTTTAAAGGGATAACCACTGTAAGCAGGGAAGAAGTACTTACAACTCTGTCAGTGTGCTGTTCAGGATGCCGGGTTTCCAGGTGAGTTTGGAGTTAGGTGAAGCTCCTTGTTGTGCCTCAGTGGGTAGCTGTGAGTGGAAGTGTGGGTAGCCTCGGTGCTGGCTGTCCTCTGTCTCCTGTGGGTACCACTGATGGGGTGATAGCTGCAGGAGAAACAGTTGCTTTAGCAAAGTTTGGAATGAAAAGTGGCCTCGTTGCTCACATTTGGAGCCAGTGAGCTGGGGGTTGGTTTGAAAGGGCAGCAGGACCACTTGTGGTTACAGAGCGACATGGCTAAAAGAGGATCATTGTGAGTAAGAGTCTGCAGGGGATTTAGGGAGCTTAATCACAATCCCATGTGATTACTCTGCAAGGACAGGAAATGCCAAATAAGCATCCTGCTTTGCTGGCCTGCCCTTAGACACCCGCTCAGAATTCCAGCTCACACATTTGTTTAGCAGCAATTATAGGCTGCTCAGGATTTCTTTGGGTTTGGCTACTTATAGGATGCCTCATCCCAAACCTTAGGCTTGCTTTCTCTGCCAGAAGTTTCCCTTAGGCTTTCTTGCCTGCAGCTGAGGCAGGAAGTTACTTGGCACAGATCACACTGGCTCCTTCCAGTTCTTAGGTGTTTTGCGACCGAGAGGTAGATACCTATATGAAGTAGGTACCTGCGTATCTCCCTGTGTGCTTGCTGAGCTAACATGGCTTTCTAGAAGACCCTATAGCCTTCACTTACTTGTGGTAGCATGTCAGTGCCCTCTTGATAGAGTATTGTTCTACATGGAAGCAGACCAAACCCCATATTTGGAGAGATGAGTTTTTTGTCTCCAGTGCATGCATTTGCAAGTGTCTGAATGTACCCATGCACAGGGTGGATGTAACAGACAGCTGGGAGGATGTTCTGCTAGTCCAGAAGGATAGTCACATTTTGCCCCAGTTTGTTACAGCCGGCAGAAAGGGCCGGTGATGTTCTGAAGCAAAGGAGAGAACCAGGAGTTTGGTCTCCCTCCTGCCAGGAGTCAGTGGATGAGGCAGAGGCTGTTAACCTTGTAAAGGGGAAAAAGATCTCACCAGGCTTGCCTGGGAGTAGTAGAGATGAGGTACAGACCACAGAGATGGGCTTAGCTAATGCAGTTGGTTGCTCCTTCTGATGTTGTTGCTGCAGCACCTCTTGTTCTGAAGCGTATCAGTGGGGCTTAAGAAAGTGGCTTTGTTTTGTAGGCAGAAATTAAGAAAGAAATGCTAAAAGGCATTGTCCTGGGGAGAAAACTCAACTTCACAAATACACAGTCCCCCCCCAAACCTGAGGATTCTGCCTCAGGCTGTCAGACTTCTACTTAGCTCGCATCAGCCTTAGTGCAGCTGCTGAGGCAGGGGGGCTTGGTAACTTCTGCTGGGAGGTGGCTTCCTTCTTTGAAGTAATTGAGAGTTCTGAAGTCTGAGCCCTGATGGTGCTGAGCCATGCCTGGAGGTCTGCCTCTGCATTGAGTTTCCTCTGGGGTTGGTAGCAGAGAACATGACAGCTTTGTTCCCATATAGTTCCGTTTTTTCCAAAGGTGAAAATTGGGGTCATGACAAAGCCTGAACTTGAGCAGCAAAATGCTTCCTCTTATTAAATTATTATTATATTAGTATTTTTTTTTTTGACATAATCTTGGTTTCCCTCTTTCACAGGCCTTAGAATCCAAATTAGCTGCTTGCAGGAACTTTGCAAAGGACCAGGCATCCCGGAAATCCTATGTGTCGGGGAACATTAACAGCAGCGTGATGAATACCAACGGCACAAAGTACCCTCATCCGGGGCACACTTCCTTCTTTGACAAAGGGTAAGGAAGGATTTCTTTTTACCTGAAAGGAGAGCGCATTCCAGGATGCTGCTTGGAGCAGAAGGTTTTCTTGGCTTGTCTTTAGCCCAACACAGCTTTCATCCTATAGGACAGATAGTTTGTAGAGCCAAAGTCTCAAGGGGGTGGGGACAGTGACAGATTCCTGTGAAGCAAAGAGGAAAGCAAGCATGGCTGTCTCTTAGCTGGTAGCGTGTTGGGGCCTGTTCTGTCCTTCTGCTGCCTAATCTCTTGGTGGCTACATCTCGGGTAATAAACATGCCCTTGGACTGGTTCTCAACTAAGTAGTGGTGGTGTTGCCATAGTTACTGGTGCACTGGCTCATGGGGAAGCACATAAACCACAGAGCTGGGGATTCCTTTGGTGAGAGCAGCTAAGAGCAGGCAGCAGATCCTCACGAGAGGGTGGTGCCCTGTTTGCTCTATTTTCCCTTCTGTTAGAGGAAAAGAAAACGTCATCAGTGGTGTAATTCTGCCTGATGGAGGGGGAAGCTGCCTCCATGCTGACGGTGCTGTGCAGCTGCTGTAGAGCCACAAACTGCCTTCACAGGAAGAACTGCCCCATGTGTCTCCTGTGACTCGCTCATGGCCAGAGCTTCCTCTGGGATACTGGGAAGTGGTTCAGCAGGAGGATTTTTCCATGGAGCCCTAAGGAGCAGGATGAGGCACAGCACAACTCCAGCGTTAGTGCAGTGGCACTATGGGATATGCTGGTGGCACTATGAGATATGCTGGTGTTACTGGGCAAAAGACCCCTGCGTTCCCTGCGTAGTTGTCTTCCATACTAAACCTCAGGTCAGGGCAATTTACTGCTAATATTCAATGTATGCTCAGTCCAGAATTTAGAGAATTAAATGAGCTGTTACCAAGCTGAGGAGTGCTTTATACACAGCAGACAAGCTGAGCTTCCTACGGTCCTCCTGGTTTAAGCTGAATCGAGTTGCTACGTGGATAGCAGGGCAAGTTGCATCTAAGAAACTGGCATTCAGAGTTTTTAGAGTTACCGTTGCTTTGGGAAAGGAGGAGTTTGGAGATTTAACAGTGTCATGTACAAATCAGACCTTAAGTTGTCCTTGTGCTGCAGGGCTGACTGGGGCTGTGCATCACTACAGCAGTGCTCTCGCTTGCAGAGCACAGGCTGTGTTTCAGGTGTAAGCTGTCAGGGGAGTTGCTAGGGAGACATTATAGCTGTTCTTAAGAGGCAGCATGGCTATATTGAGTTGTGGTGTGACAAATAAGCTGGTTGCTGTGTGGGGTGGGGTTTACTTTTAATTATCCAGATTGTCATCACACTTGTTATCTGGGCTGGCTGCCTGGAGTTAGGAGCAGGTTGTAGCCTGAAAAAGCTTAGAAACTCAGCCTCCTGCAAGATAACTTATGCAGCAGAGTTGGGGAATGTTAGTGGGCTAAAAAAGGGGGTGGAAATGACTGATCTGCTTATCTGCAAAGTGTTAAAGATCCCTGCATGGCCTTGCTGTCCTGTCCTTCTCCCCTGCACCCCCACATGCTGTTCACAGCAGGGTCGGTGGCCCACACTTCCCCCCTTACATCTGCTCCTGCTCTGCCTTGCTGCCCCGGTTGAGGTCTGTGTGTGTTGCAGGGTGGCAGTGGCTGTGCTGTGTCAAACCTGTATGATTTTGTCTGCACATGTAAGCTGAACCGAGCAGTTACCTGCAGGAAGTCAGTCCATTGTGCCGCATGCTGCAGCAGCCAAGCTCCCAGCCATGCTGGCACGTATCCCTGGCTGCCATCACATCCAGGGTGCACAGTGGTGGCTGGGCATGAGGGGCTGAGTCAAGGCATGCCTGTGCCCTTTCTGCTCCCCTCTCCTCTCTCTCCAGCTGCTGTACTCTTCTCCTTGCCTCTAATTGTTGCTGGAGCCTGAAACAGCCACATGTGATCATAGATGAAATCCAGTCTGCAGCCACTGCCTAAAGAACAGCTGCCTGATGGTGGTACTGGGACAATGGTGACACAGCCACATCACTACAGTTCCATTTGCAGAATCCAGAATCGTTAGGGTTGGAAGGGCCCTCTGGAGATCATCCAGTCCAGCCCCCTGCCAAGGCAGGGCCACCCTGAGCAGGTCACGCAGGAACGTGTCCAGGTGGGTTTGGATGTCTCCAGAGAGGGAGACTCCACAACCCCCTGGGCAGCCTGTGCCAGGGCTCTGCCACCCTCAGTGTAAAGAAGTTCTTCCTCATGTTGAAGGGAAACTTGCTGTGTTTTAGTTTATGGCCGTTGCTCCTCATCATGTCACTGGGCACCACTGAAAAGAGTCTGGCCCCTTCCTGCTGGCACCACCTTTGAGATACTGATCTGCACTGATGAGATCCCTTCTCAATCTGCTCATCTCCAGACTAACTAGGTGCAGCTCCTGCATCTCTCCTCATAAGAGAGCTGCTCCAGACCCCTGAGCATCCCTGTGGCCTTTCCTTCCTCTGCTGTTTGGTTGGTTAAAATGTTTGAGTCTCCGTCTCCCATCAGTTTGCCCAGTGTGACTGAGCAGGTGCTGAAGGCAGGGGAGGCCTGGATGGCTCTGGGCTTGCTCTGGAGCGTGGCTGTTGAATTGGGAGAGTCAGGACTTGGCTGCCTTTGAAAATGCCGCCAGTGCTTGCAGGGTTGTTCCTTCAGGAACATGCTGTTTCTGTGCAGGTGCCAGGGCATGGCAGAGCAGCGCCTGAGCATGTTCTCAGACAGATACTTCATTTTTGCTGTTGTAATTATTCTTAATTGGATATAAGCTTGGATCCAGTCAGGGAGCAAAATGCCTCTGACCTTGCAGGGCTCTGCAGAGGCACTTGACCAGCAGAGCTGAGGCACCATGTGAGCCAACATGGTGTCTGTTCCCTGCAGCATCAACTCCAAGTTCACTGCTCCCCTTCCTGCACTCTTCAATGTCCGAGTCCTTGTAGTTAATGTTTATTCTGAAGTTACCTTTGTGAACCTGTTGGGCTTTGTTTTAATGAACCAAGCTCAAGTTTGAACACGAGCGGTGCCTCTGCAGTGCCATGGAGCATGCAGGTGTATTTGCACTGTGAACACTGTCACCCACCACTGCTCATCGTACATCAGGCTGGGAAATCAGGGTCTTCTTCCTGTTCCCTGCTCTGCCTGATAAAAAAGCTTCCCTAGGAAGGAGGGAACTGGGATACAGGTTCCCTGTTCTGGAATATGCTTTGCAGTACTCCAGGCTTTTATCTGGCTGCGTGCAAGCCACTGCAAGGTGCAGAATGTGGTGGGAGTGCTGGTTGTCCCCTTGCCTGGCCCCACAGATGTGCAGGTACAGAGGTCTGGTGAGGTTTAGTTTAACACTTTTGCTTTGCTCCAGCTCTTGCATCCAGGGATGCCCACGAATGTCTTTATGGTGTGCCTAAACTGTTCCACTTTTTTTCCACTAGGCGTGAAAAGGTCACATTCCCCACCTTGGTCATGGGTAAATGAATTCATTTGCGATGATAAGCTGCATGCATTTTAACCTGGGGCTTGGGGGGCAGAGCTGATGGTTATCTAACTGCATGAGGTAGCTCTCTGAGCATTACAAACTAATGGTCCATGATCAAAGCCTGTGGCTATAATCTCTCTCCTTACTTCAGATAAACTCCCCTGGTGCTGTGACCTGTTACAACAGTAAGATCGAGTGTTGCTGCTTTCCTGATCTAATTCTTTCTTCAAGTCCATGCATGTTTCTGATTGGATTGGTCACAGCAGAGGCGCAGGATGAAGTGTCACTGCTCTTCATGCAGTTTTGAAAGTTAGTTTGTCCTTTGGTCCTGTTTTCCCTCCAATGTCAGATTGTTGGAGCTCGGTTGTACTTTTTGTGCCTAATGGGAAAGCAAACATGGGACAGATGTGCTGGGAGCCAGCCATGTGTTGGGCTTGAGTGTGAGCACAAGCACTTCCAGGCTGCTGCTGTTGACTGTCCCTTCCCTCCAACCCGTCCAAAGGGGAGCAGCTTTAATCCTGTTGGTGTTGGGTGTTTTGGTGGTGGTTTTTCTCTTCCTTGTCCCAATTGGCAGAGGTGCTTTCCAGCTGATAGCTGATTTGCAGAGTCATGCTGTGACCAGGTTGGCTTCATGCCCCTCCATCCCACTGCAGATAGCAAAATACGTCTACCCATCAGTGTTGTCCAGCAGCTTTTACTGTGTGGAGCAAAGAGGCACTTGGGGATGTATTGAAGCAACACTCGAATGACAGTTGAAGCGTCAGGCTGAACAAGGAGGAGGCAGGAGAGGTGCTTTCTTCCTACTCTGCCCTGGTGCTTGGATGTGCTTCAGGCTTTGTAGTGTGGATGTTGAACAAGAAGAGAGGGAGCAGGAGCAGCTGGGGGAGCTGTTACCATGGGAATCTGTCCTTGCCCATGGGTGTTGAGATGTTGCCTCTTCAGCTGGAGGGATTCTGACACTGCCCAGTGCAGCACCAGCGGCCTCTGGGGTTTGCTGCCAGGGTTTTTGCACCCTGGATGCAGGAGGTGAGAGCTCACCCATATGTGAGCTGTAGAGCAAGGGCGTACATGCGAAAGGGAGCCTAGAACAGCACTGCTGTGTCCTGGGGATGCTGCCCGGAGCTGCTGGAACATGGTCCCTGTGGCAGCACTGGCAGTGAGCAGGATGTGCTTCTCGAACTTTGGCCCATTTGCCTCTTTCCTCATGATGGAGCCCTCGCCCTTCTGTTCCTGCTGTCACTCACTGCGGCTGATCTGAGCAGCAAAGATGTCTTGAAGCTCACTTTGGACAAGGGCCTGTAGGGACAGGACAGGGGAATGGCTTTAACTGCCAGAGGGGAGACTGGGATGAGCTCTTGG
>JAOEHY010019257.1:0-27307 GCA_025447955.1 Psilopsiagon aurifrons | reverse complement strand
ATAGCAGCCTTCCAGTATCTGAAGGGGGCCTATAAGGATGCTGGGGAGGGACTCTTCATTAGGGACTGTAGTGATAGAACGAGGAGTAACGGGTTTAAACTTTAACAGGGGAAGTTTAGATTGGATATGAGGAAGAAATTCTTAAGTGTAAGGGTGGTGAAGCACTGGAATGTGTTTCCCAGGGAAGTTGTGAATGCTCCATCGCTGGCGGTGTTCAAGGCCATGTTGGACATAGTCTTGGGTGATATGATTTAGTGTGAGGTGTCCCTGTCCATGGGAGGGGGGTTGCAACTAGATGATCTTAAGGTCCTTTCCAGCCCTAACTATTCTATGTTTCTGCAGAGATAGATGCTGAACTTTAAGAACTCTGAATAATTCATTTGTCTCCAGTAACATCATGCAAAGACAAGGATATGCTGTGGTCTTGGCAGCAGCCACAACTTCAAAGCAGTATTAATCTTGGGTTTCACAATACAGATGTCCGGCTATGCTGAAGTCTGTTATTTTCTGTCTGTCGCATGTTCCTGTTTTACCGCAAGACTGTTTGTACAGTTAGATGGTAAAACACATTGGAAAACTGATTCTTTTTTTTTTCCCTTGAGAAGTTAGAAAAATCAAGATGGGGATTGCCAAAAGAATATCTAGTGTTTTTTATCATAAAATCATTTAAATATTTCTGTGTGCACCCAGAGAGATTGCTTTCTGGTTGTATATCTCCATTTGACAAAAGCAAAATAAGTTACAAGATTTAAAGCATTGTTCTGAAGTATTTTGCAATTGGGTCTAGAATACTGTGTGACATTAATAACTGATTATTGCTGTGAGTACTTTTCTTCTGATACAAAGACGTAACCTTCACATTGTGAATAAATCTACTGCTACCATTTTATAGGAAAGCACATACAGCAAGAAGTGGAAGTGAATGATACTGTTCAAAGCTTAGCAGTGGGCATAAAAATGTTAATACCTTAGGTATCGGCAATTATCACTTTCTTTTATAAAGAGAGAAAAAAGTGCATTATTAAATAAAGATGTTTCTAACTTCATTAAGAATTGATCTGTGCCTTACAGGATCACTCAGAAATACAGGTATAATCTGTACCAGGAAGAGGCAAAACACTTTTGTTTCTGTTCAAACTTATCAACCCATATGCTAGGGAGTTTCTACCACCTTTATCCTTCTACACATCACAGTACCTCATAAAAGTACAGCTGGCATGTAGGAGCAAAGTGAAACACACAGAAGTGAAAGCAGAAAGCCTAAGACAGTTCTAGCCCAGAAATTAGCATCTTATAATTCGTGGAGTTGATTGCTTAGCAGAAGTCAACATCAGACACGTAGCTCTGAGAAAGCCAAGTTAGAGTACTGCATGAAATGTTAAAGAGAAAAATAGTTAATGACTGTGCAAAGCAGTAAAGCTCGAGTGCTCAGACAAGCTATGTCAGTGCCATGTATTTCTTAGGTTCATTTCTATGCTTTGCTGTGTTGTAGGTGGCATTTACCTGTTGATCCCACTTCAAAAAATAAGTTAGAGTCATACTTCCTGCAAAGATCACTTGGTACTGTTCCTCTGTGAAAAACAGAGAAGCTGCTATTTGGAGAACATGACTACATTCTAGAGAACTGGAATGAAGGACCAAATGTTGTGCTCTGCCAGAATCTGTAAATGAGCAGGCATTTCACCTTTATAAACTCTGTAAAGGGAGAATATGGTATTTTCCTAACTTGCTCCTTGATGTGCACAGTGCTGTGTAACAAAAAGATTTTAAGCCAGTCAGGCACAGGAGGAAAAGATCTTTTTTCTATAACCTTTGAAAAGGATTGAAAAGCTGATGGTAGGAATTAAATTCAATCATTTTAATGAAAACCAATCATAGCAATAGTACCAACTACTGTCAAATGGTCATTAACATCATATCAGTTTTCAATAGAAATCAGTCATATCACTGGTATCTCCTGGTTAAAAATTTATTTTTTGTCTTTAATCTGCTATAAAAAAAAAAAAAAAAAAAAATCAGTGACTGGTATCAGAAGTGGGTTGGTTTGTGTCAAAACAAAATTCTGACATCCACTTACATGCTTGAAGCGTCTTCATTTACATTTACTTTGAAATTCCAAAGTTTGAATGTTGATTTTCTTCTGGAATTAGCATTGGAGATAGATGTGAATAAGCTTTTTTTTGCGCAGGATTTGCCTTGCCCCTTACACTGGATATGACTGGGAAAAGTTCTGGGTTTTTTTACAAGAGATTTAGTTGTATGTGATAGAAGAGAATGTGCAAAACTGATGGTGAGAGTACTGACACTGATCTAGTTCAGATGCTAAAAAGTCTTTGTGAGGAACAATGTCAGAAAGTTTATTCTGGCCTCTGTTGATGAGATTTGTTTCGCAGCCATTAAAACATGGAGTATACTCCATTTAAGCTGACTGAACTATTCAGAGCACCTAAGTCTTAAGTAAAATATGAAAAAAAAAATGCATCTGGTAGTAGATTCTTCTTTAGGTGTTCTGCATGATAGTTACCAAAACCTGGTCATCATTTTAACAGTGTGAAGCTCCTAGCCCTAATTTGCATCTCTGTATTATAGTAATGCTAAAATTGCACAGTTGTATGGTTTTAATCTTAACCTGTTTACACTGAAAAATTATTTTCTTGTATTTTTGTTTGCCAGCAGTGCTGCCACCTTAAGGTTGGCAATAGCTAGAAAGAGCTGAGTAGGCTTAACATACATTTTTGTGTATGTTTTAGTTCCTTATCTTCCCTGTGATCATTAGCAGTTACTAAAGATGTTACCTTGCTGTCCACATAAGCACTGTACCTTTCAGCACGCATGATCTTCAGAATGGCATGTAAGCTACACTTCTCTATGTTTACTCTATTTAGAAGCAGATTCTTCCTCTGTCCATGTCAGGATTCACAGTTTTCCTTTCACTGATGATTTTCTTTCTGTGAACTCCTTAAAGCATGTTAGCTTAAATTTACCAGAATTGCCTGACTCTAATCAGAATAATGAAGCAGGCCCCCGGAATCGTGGAGCTGGCTTTGAAAATGAGAGAAAAACCAAAGAATGTGGTGTTGTCTTTTTATGTGTTGGATTGATGTTTGTCTGCAGCTATGGGGCTTAGATTTATTTTATTTTCATGTTTGTGAATAAAAATGGAAATACTTACCCAAGGGCATAACTGCATAAATCTGTGGTCTAAACCAGGAAATGTCAGTGGATTCTCAGAAAAGCTGTCAGCTAGGTGGTTGGCTTGTTCATAGTTTTCTTCTGGTTTCTGATTCTTCAGTAAGGTTTTTTTCCAGACCAACTTGTTTGATTTTTATGATTTCCTTTGGAAAGAAAACTCTTCAGGCATTTCAGTGACACATAGTAGTTCTTTCTGATCCACTTCAGTGTTCTGCTTTTGTTGAAGAACCTTTCGCTGCCAAGATATTCCAATTCCTAGATTTCTCTTTTTCTGAGAATGAATGAGAATTCCTGGAAAGTGAAAAATCTTGTCAAGATTTCTCATGTTATCCCTTGAGGAAGCAGATATATTCCCTGTAACTGAGATTATATCCCCTTGTCTTCATTATTAATTTTCCAAGCCAGACTTAAAAAAAAAATCCCCCCCCCCCAGCATTCCTTCCTTCCCTCCTTCCTCCCTGCCTCCCTCTCTCTTTCTCTCCTTTTTTTTTTTTCTTAATAGGTGTGTGAAGGCAAATAGCATATCTAGTTTTCTATTTGGGTGTTATATTATAAAATATTATTAATTTGTACGTATCCCTGAATAAATTTCACAATTCTTGAATTTGTCTTTTTCTTTCCTATGCTTATATCAACACCGATTGCCAGGGTTTTTCTTTACAGGCTTTCGTAGTTGTAGTTCACACCTTACAGTGTGGCTCATTACCAGATTCATCCCCTCCTTACCATACTTTTAAAGGACATATGCAGAGATAAGTAACTCCAACCTATAAACAGGAAAAGTGAATTATAGCAGAGGTAATGCATTTCCTTATCTCTTTCTCTGTGACACTGCTAGGGCATCTTTTTGAAATATGTCCAAATTTTAAGTGTCCTTTTTACTCTGTACTTGAAGACAAATGAAGGCTCTGCTCCAGTCTCGCTCCCTTGGACAGGATGGTGATGGGTCTCCATGTCATGGCTGAGTTAAAGGCCACCTCTTTTCCTTCTGAGGGCACCTGGCAGTAGAAGCTCTCTGGCGGTGAAAGCTCTATGTTTATTTTCTCTTGTTTAGTGATTGCTGTTTGCAAACTGTCTCCAGTTGTTTTACGTTGTTTACTTCCACCTTTGCCTTCCTCCAAAATCCCCATGAAAAATCCCATTCAGAGTACAAAAGTTTTGAAGCATAAATAAAGGAAAAAAAACTTCCGAAGTACTATGGTGCTGATGCAGCAGTTCACATACTACTTTTGACTGAGAAAAGATCAAGAGGAGATATGGCTGAAAGAAATGAGATCTTGTGGGAAGAAGGAATAGGAACAAGGAATATCTTGGTAGCAGGGAGAGACTGAAAGGAATGGTATGAAAATGAAAAGGAGATTTCAGAGGCTGAAGGATGCTAGAGGCACCCACCAAAAAAAATATTACAGCTCAAGAAAATTGAGAGACTGAAAACGTGTTTATGGAAGTGGCAAGGAAAGTAAGGAAAAGAGGGAAAGAAGGATGAAGGCAAACACAGACTTCATTATTGCATGCGTATTACTATATTATAAGTTAGTTTATTTTTTCAAATGTACCATGAAATCTGCTATAGTGAGGTTCACACTGCTTGCTTTTTCTTTTTTTTTTTTTTTTTCCCTAAAGTGTTGTTTGAATATTATATCCTACTTCATTTTTGGGAGGGAAAGGGGAACATTGTTGCTAACTTGCTTTACCACAGTGGATAGTCAGCAGCCAGGATGGTCAGGGGTTTGGTGTGAGCATCCTCACGGTAGAGACCCACTTGATCAAGTGTGATACAAAATGTAATCAGAAGGAAGACAAAGCAGAGAGAAAAAGTTGGATCTGAAATCAAAGCACATTTCTCAGCAAAGGCACAGGTAACTTGTAGTACTGCAAGCAAACACCTATATAAGTGGGATGGAGGGGGAGTGTATGAGGTCGGTAAGGTGTTCTGTTTTTTTCTGGGGTGGTGGTTCTCTCGAGAATAAAAGCCAGGTTTTGACATCAGGTATAATCTGTGTAGAAGTCACCTATGCTTTGTGTTGATTCTTGTACAAAACCTAGAGAGGTGTTTATTCCTCCGGTGCATTTTATAATATTCCTTTTGTTTATACTGCTACTGTAGCACTTGAACTGCCTGTTTAGAAAACACCGTCCTTTGTTTAATGTTATTTTATGTCATCCTATACTATTTCTTATCCCATCTCAGGGGAAAAAAAAAAAAAAAGGCAGGAGGAGACCCAAAACCAAATCTGTAGCAACAAAAAAACACACTCAAAATCCTATTAAAAAACACCTCTAAAACCAAGTAAAGGGCTCTGCATTTAGGCTGCCATAACTCTTGAGCCTGGCTAGTAACTCTGTCCTTTCATGTCCTTTCATCTTACCTTGTAAGAGCTGGAGCAAGATTTGATAAATACATAGAGGTAGTCTTTAAGCTGCCAGGGTTTATGATCATCCCAGGGATGCTGGGAGTGGAAAAGTTTCCAAAGAAATTGATGTTCTTTATAGGAAAATACTTTGTAAACCATCCTGTATGCTACTTTTTTATTAGTTTAAGTATATAATAAGAAAACTTTTTCAGATCTAAAAGTTTGATTGCTCTGAAGTCATAATTCAAAGGGAAATCTACCTGATTGTTTTAAAGAGGAGTAAAATACTGATGGGAATGCTAGTTCAAGGAGAGTGCATGGGTTATGGACTGTCTCTTACTCTGAGCTCCATGTATATCTCCTGAAACTTACAACAAGACAAATTACCCAAGGAGAGTGTGCTCAGGACACCTTTTCTTTTCTTCTTTTTTCTTTTTTTTTTTTTTTTTTTCTTAAACTGCTGGTCTCAGTTTCTCCATTCATCTCTACTAGCTTTTGAGGCAGTGAACTTCCTTTGGTCTGGATCTGCTAGAGCTACCAGGCAGATACCATGTAAGAGCAGCTAACCAGGGATGCTTTCCTGGATAGATAATGCACCAGGCTTAGCTTCTCTGTGATTACTGTCCCTCACTTGATGATGTTCAGGGCAGTTACAGAGACAAGAAAAGCAGAACAGAGATTAGAGCTAGAATAGCATTAAGGTCCAGTTTTCCAGTTTGAGACTACAGAGCAGTCTCCTATAGATCTTCAGGTTGCTTCAATTTGTCCAGATTTGAAGCTCACCTGGCAAAAAATAGAAAATGCACCAATTTCCACACAGGGTAGACAATAATTTGCTCATTAGCCTGTGGGATATTTGGCTACTATGACCTTTCCTTTTTGTAGCAGATGTTCCTATCAGGAACATGAATGAATGAGGTTCTTACAGTTAATGAATTTAAAGTAATTTTATTCAGACTGCATATTTTTAATCTATGAACTGTAGAATTCAGAAGCAGTTCCCTAGAAATACATACTTGTAAGAGGTTACAGAGATCTTACAAAGTATAAAAAAAAAAAAACCAGCTGAAAAGAGTATGGTTTAAGAATTGTTTTTTAAAATATACCTACACATTTACAGGTATTATTTCTGATAGTTGAAAAAACTTGTCTTGAATTTTTAAAATACGGTGTTAATCTGCTCGTTTCACTGTTCATTTATTACCTGCTCATAAAATCTTGTGAAAACTTGAGGGATGTATCCCCATGCACAAGTAAAAGAAAAGAAATCCTGTTGATTTCGTAAAATAAAACACAGCACTGTAAAATAACAAGAAAAATTAATTATTGCCAGCACATTTACCATCTGAGCTGTACATTGTGTCACAGAATTTAGCTACCTGTGTCTTGCTGTAGTAGTGAACAAGTGACATTTGTGTTACTGCAGTAATATGTAACTAACTGGCAAGATAAAAAACATAAATAAATCTATATTCTCCTTGCTAAAATATGTTTAGGTTTTGTTAGCCATCATGCTGTCCATCAGTAGTCACGTGTTAATGTTAATCTCTTACTAAATAACACTCGGAAATCATTTGATCAGGATGCAGCTCTGCAGAGGCTGTCAACTGTTCTGTCACATCATATGGTTCCTCCATCTTTTTTCCTTCTTGGATGGCAATCACAGGATGCAAATGGCAAGTTCTTGCAAGGTATTTTCTAGCGTCTGGTTCTTGAGGGGCTCCTCAGGCAGCTGGGCTAGACATGCTGGAAGAACTTCTGAGCTTTTCTCAGAACGAACTGGCTTCCTGGCCTCTTAGATGCAGTGTGCTCTCCAAGCACCCTTTGACGTGAAGTGATCTGCATGTTACGTCTTGCTGCAGAGTCCAAAGACTCAGGTCATTACATAGCTTGAAACTGCAAGCATGCAGTGTAAATTGAATGCAGTGTATAATCTTAAGGCACGTGGATAGTTGGGTAGTCTGTTGTGATAGCTGCTATGTTTCCCATCAGTGTGTGAAAAGCTGAAGAACCTGTTATAGTAGATGATTTCACAAGTTTTTGGAGTACGAAGGCTCCAAGTAGAGGGAAAGGAAAATGAAGTGTAGCTATTTTAATTTTAAATTGGAAATGAACATTTGCTTTATATGACTTTTGTCTTTATGTTGATTTTTCTCTTTTTGGTAGGTATTCTTACGCTGTAGTTCTGTATTACAAATAGATAACTAGGGGCGCTTTATAGCCTAGTTGGGCTTTCAGGTACCCTGAAGGAGAAACAAGCAAAACTGCATTTCATTCATGGTATGGAGTTTCAACTTCAAGTAAATGTGATGTTTAATATTCAAGATTGCAAAATAACTACAAGCCTAGTAAGTTAACAGTGGTAACAAGAAACCTAAAAATGGAGAGCATAACTTTCTGTTAGTTAAATTAAATTATTTTAATCTAACCACACAAGTGGACTTGGCAGTTAATTGTAAAATACCTGCTTTCTGGTTTTTGTCATTGATTGTTGTCATAGATAATCAAGATTGTTGTCTGGATATCTATTTGCCAGGAAAAAAAAAGAAAAAAAAAAGATGAAGCTTGGGGAAGCTTAGATATCAACTATTGCCAAAATTTTGATTCCCCACCCACCCACCACCTCCCCAATGCAAGTTTTCTGCATAAATTGGTACTTGCTTATACCTAAACCTCTGAAAGCTCAAAAAATAATTTCAATTTGAATGAGCATATAAAACTGGAATACTTTCAATACCTTCTTGGTCTCTATTTGAAGAAATAACCTGGGTCAAAAGACTGCATCTGGCTGGATTCTGTGAATTCATTTGGCAATAAAAAAACCTCAAGTAATCTTCAGAATGTCAAGATTAACAGTGCATTGGTGTAAGAATACCTTCTTATAAAGAGGAACTTGGTTGTTTTTGAGGAAAGTGGAAATGGTGAAGTCAATGAAGTTACACTAATGCATTAGGAGGAATTAGACCAGATTCTAATTGTCCTTTTTCCTTTTCTTGCTGTAATGTTAATATTAGAACATATGTCAACCTGGGGTAGGATTTTGCTATTTGTGAATGTATGAACAAGTAAAAGAGTTTCTATGTAATAGCAAATAAGGTTTTTAATTATTAAACTTTTTAAAGTTTTCAATTAGACTTTTCTCTGGTCAGAGGGAGAAAACACTGCCTATGATCAGTTAAGTTACTGTAACACTGTAGACTTTAAATGTCTTTTGTTGTTATTACTTAATATGGATCTATATCTTATTCTTGTTGTTAAAAAATTGCTAAAAGGCTTTTGAACTTCTTTTTATCTTTTAACTTAAATTCATGCAGTTACAGAATTCCCAAGTAGCTGATCTTATATTTCTGTGGCTGGAAAATGAAAGTTACTAGATACAATTAATCCGGACATAAGAAACCTTAGAGGAGTATGCTTTAAAAAGGTGACATTTTACACCTAATGCATATATAACTGTGAGGCATCGGCATACTTTTCATAATTTTATTCTACTTTTTTTAATTGCAGGATAATTAAAATTTTCCCAGTTATTTCTTTTATTTGTTGGGCTGAGAAAGAACTATTCTTCTACTGTGAAACTATACAAATAATGGGGCCTTGAAAAGTTACATGGTAGGGAAAAAAGTTTTATAGATGGAATTTATTTATCTGCTGCAAGGTAAAAAGGCTGTCCTTGAAAATGACTGTCTAATAAAATACAACCACCCTGTTGTTTAAACTGATATTGAACTGTTGAATTACCTTCCCATAAGAAAACTATACTACTCAAATGAACAGATGATACCTGAAGCAGTTTTATCAGTGCTTTGACAAGCTTTCTTCCAGAATAGGACTGAGACTGAGCAATTAGGAATGCTTGCTTCTCTTTTTATGTCTTTTTTACTTCATTGGGGATGACACTGAATTTCTCTAGTTGCCTTAATGTAGGATGAGATTGTGACCTCCTAGAAAAAAAGCACATACAGATAGTTTCTTTTTTAAAGAGATTAATAACTAGGAATATGATAACCTTCAGAGTTGAAGCAGCTAGTATTCCTGTCATTAGGCAATATATTTACTTGGCTGGCAGCACTAAAAATAAGAGCATGAAGAAGGTGTGAACAGGCCTGACTGCCTGTTGGTGCTGAGCTGTGCTGCACCAAGGTGTACAGAGGAGAGGAAGATATTTGTAGGCTGCTGAGACGCCTGCTCTGGTGGTGTGAATGGTGCTGAATGTGTGGTATCATAGCTTTGTACTCTCAGAATAATGTCAATACAAGGGCAGTCTCATGGATAAGGATGGTGAAGGAAAGCATTATGTTTGGAGCAAAGAAGGAATTTTAAGCAGATGTGCAGAGCAGCCGCTTGCTCTCCACTCTGCTTCAGGGCTCAGTTCAACAACATCCTGTCCTTAATAGACTTCATGGGAAAGCCAAAGTTTAGTTCTAAACAGTAAATCCAACCAATTTCTCCACTGACATATGTTTACAAAGGTTAGAGGTGTTATTATAGAAATGTTAACTATGCCATAGTCAGACTCATTTTCTCATTGTATGTTCTTAATGCTTAAATTTCTGTTCAGAGATGTGAACTAAACAGTAGTGAAACAAATCAGGTAGAAATGTGGGAATTACTGAGTAAGTTGTGTTGCTTTGGCCATTCTGTTGAGTATTGTGCATTGGCATTTCATTGTACTAATGTGAGACTGATATCTGAGCGCAGCCCTTGGGGTTTTTAACTCTGGTTTTGCCATTATTCATCTCACTGTGTTTAGAAAAATAGCTAAGCTTTCTGTTTCATTTTCTGTAATGTCAGCAAGATACATAATATCTGTAATTTTATTGTTAGCTTGTAATAAATCAGGACCTTACTTGACTCATGAACCTTATGAAGATGTTCACAGAATTTCTGTCTGTAAAGTCTTTATTAAGTAATTTAAAATCTTATCCCAGTGAGATCCTTTGCTGAGCTGATTGTATGCTAATGTGTTGCCTTCCAGAGGCAGCAACTGTAATAAGGCATTGTTGCTAAAGATCTTAATTGTCTCTGTGCATCTTGGTGTGCTTTAATGCCTGTAAATTAATTATGCAATTTAATATTGTTATTAAGTCTTGAATTGCATTACTTCAGCAGAAACATAAAGTTAATGTGACTGTGTGCCACAGGAATGGCAACACCTGTGTTTTTAAGGCTTTATTCCACAATATTACAATTTTTCAGTAAATGTCTATCTCAGAAAGTTCACAAAACAATTTGCTCATGTGCTCCTGAGGACCACTGAAGACCTTGTATGTAACTTACGACTTACAATAAAAGGTCGAAAGCCACAATTACAAGATGTCTCAGAGTATAAGAAATGAAGGGCATTGACAATAGCTTAAGTGCCTGTAGAAGCAGAAAATATGTTAAGTAAAATATATTTGTAGGGAATACACTGTATCACATATTCCAGGGAAAGTCAGTAATACGCAAAATCAAAACTAGCACTTCTGCCAGTCTAACCTGGGGACTTTTCTTCTTACCTTCAGATTTGGTTATTGCCTTAAAGATGTTTGTTTGGTTGGTTGGTTAGTTTGGTTTTTAACAGAACCAAGGTAGGTACCTGAATATTTTCGTATTGCTGGCAGCATTGGTTCACATCACTTTGACATTGGTCTGGTATAATTAACCTTTCCATGAAGAGGCAAATGGGCTTTCCCTATACTTTATCCTCTGCCTGTAATAGGAGAGAAAGCAGGTATGAATCCTCTTCCCAGTCTCCAAGGCATCTTATTTTTCTTAAATATTTAAAAATCTCAGTCACCTCCACTACTGTCATCTGACAAAAAAATTCATCATTTTCTTTGCTTCCCATAGCATCACTGCGAAACTGTGAAAACAGGAAAAATGGAATCATTGGGCTTTAGAGTACATCATTTCTATTTTGGATGTGTAGAAACAATACTACCCCTCTTTGAGTTTAAATTGAAATAGCGAAGGAAAATTGTTTAGGCAAAACAACATGGTTATCCCAGCTAGAAAATGAGACTTGGGTTTGCTATCAGTTCTCGAGGGAGATGTGTACTTCTACATTCTGTCTGGATGACAGCACTTCCATTACTGTAATGACCTGTAAAATCATGGGATAGCAAAGCAGCACTGCAAGTGCAGGAGTGATTATAGTGAATCAGCCAGAAGTGCCTGTTCTTATGATATTGCCTGTAGAAGTTAAAGCCTACATACAGTGCACAGTTTCTGGTCTGCGCAGATTCTCTGCCCTCTTAGGGTATAGTCCATTCTGTTCCTTTCATAAATACTTCTCACTTATGAGCTTAATCTCATTTATCACTAACTGAGTTTATGTGCTCTTGGAGTTATTTATAGTATTCTTCTCATATTAAATCAACTGAGTGAATGTGTATCAACAACAAATATTGATAACTACTGCCCTCAGCAGTAATCATTTGCAGGCTTTTTCCAATACTCAGAATAAAATCAATCCTGTGCAAAGCCAAGCCTGTATTATCTGAGCAGAAGAGTGAAATGGTGATAGGAAAGCCATTGACTTGTTTTCCCTGGGATGTCTGTCTAGGTTTAGATGACATAGGACACTTTGTAATTTTTGGAATCTGATTTGTTGATTAAATTGTAACTGTAATGACAAAAACGTGGCTTGACACGAGGGTTTCTTTTCAGGGTTATGTTCCCACATACCATTCCTTTTTTTTTTTTCCTTCCTTGCCCCTTCTCTCCACCAGGCAAAAGCTGTTTAGCTTTTTAGTCTGTGTAAGCATTCAAACAAAATTCAAGATATTGATAGGAAAAAAAATGGCTGAGCTGCTTTTTCAGGTGCTGAATTTCTGTATAGTAATTCAGTACAAAATTTATAACAGATCTTTAACTTCAGCTGCACAGAAAGAATCTACAGAAGTTAACTAATATTTCAGACATGAATGAAGGCATGTTATCAGCAAACAAAGGTGTACTTATTTATGTTCCCCCACAGCAGGTCAGAAATACATCCATGTGGTGAGGACTTCTCTTGGGTTTTGCTCCTCAGCCCTGATACCTATGTGGCTATTGACGATAACACTAAAAAACACTGAGCAGTAAGCTGCAGTCTTAACAATAAGAAATTTGAGTTAAAAGTCAAAATCAGTGGCTTTTCCTACAATGGTTTGTGTTATAGTGTATGTTGCTGTAGAATGAATGGTACGTAACTGTATGTGTTTGGTCCTAGGGCTTAAGTTGCAGTTAGACTTTCGTATAAAAAAAGGTGCAGATCTCCCTGTTATGCAGAGACCTGAAATGGGCAACTTGTCCCTTTGAATGCTGGAATCGGAGAGCTGTGGTTGCCAGACCGTACAGAACTGACTTTGCTGAATAACAGGAGCATCCTGATAAAGTCTGGGGTTCTGATCCATGCCAATTTGTGGGGCATTTCAGACCATATAAGACTGGAGCCTGTGGGAGTTAGTTTTCAAACTAGTACACACAAAAAGCAACCACAAGGGGTACTGCTCCATGGATCAGCGGAGCTGAGCTGCTACTGAGTCACTTCCAAGGCAGTACAGGGGGACAGGGACCGGGGCTGTGGTCAGTCCGTGGCAGTTCCGTCCTCCTTGCGCTGCACCCTGCTCTCACCTGGCTTCTGTCCTTCAGGATGAACGTGCTCCAGCCTGGACTTCCCGTGGGCTGTAGGTCTTTCAAGGGCATGTCCACTTTCTCTGGTGTGGACTGCCTGAAGCTCTTCGTTCTTTTCTAAATACGCTTTTCTGGAGGCACCCACCCATGTTTGCGGGACTCAGCTGTGCCATGCAGTGTGGTTGTGGAGCTGGACAGAATAGGCTGGGCAGCCCCCACTGACACCCAGGCAGGGACACCCAAAGCAGTGGTAATTCCAGGGCCTGTCAGCTGATTTTATTTCATTGTTTAAAGTGACGTTCGCCCCGGTGGTTGTGTCAGTACTGGCATGTTTGCTGGTGTCCCCGGGGCATGCAGGAGCAGCTCCCTCCCCTTTCCAGAGATGCCATTTGCACTGCTCTCTCCAGGTGCCTGGGAATAGCCCCCTGGCCACAGGAGACAGCAAGCATACTTCCATCACAGTGTCCCAGGGTCCTACCTCTTTTCCTGGGCAGCCACCTGCTCTGCAGAAAGCTGAAATTCATGCTGATGCTGGGCTGGTGCCTACAGGCTTGGCTGTCATCGCTATATTGCTGCTGTGGAGGCTGGCAGGATTAGTGCTGGTGAGTTGGTGGGCAGGGTAGCCCTGGCCTCAGGTCACACCTTTGCCCCGTGGATGTTTTACAATCATTGGTTCCTTTCTGAGACGTAAGGTTTTAAAATTACTCTTTAATTGAAAAGAGAAAGTTGTTTTTTCAACTCCAGAAAAAGACTTGGTGAAACTTCTCGGATAAAGAGGTTCCATTCCAGTAGGTGTAATTACAGCTATTGTTATCTGCAACTCTTGGTGTGGAAGGAGTTGAACATTCTGTATTTCATCACCTTTTTTCTTTGCCCAGAGACATAGTTTTGTGTGTTTGAATATAAATGCTGCATGGCAGCCACTGTCTGGGTTCATTTAGGGGGTTGTTTAAGGTTTGCATATGCATACTGTTAGCTTTCTTTTGGTGTAGAAGAATGGGTTTTGGTAGGTGAGTGTGGGAGATTATTGCACCTCTTGCCAGCAGCTTATTTCTTCTCTGTGCATATAAACATCTTCATTAATCCCATCATTTCTCATCAGAAGTTTCATTAAGACAATGTTGTGTGTGCCTGACAAAAAACAGTTTAGAAAGAAATTCATGATTGCTGAGATTTTCTTCTATTGCCTAGGAGGCACAGTTAAGAAAGACCATATTATGGGACATATCCTACCAGCGTGCCCTAGTGAACATTTCCATTAACAGTTTTATCATTCCTTTTCAGGAAAGTCCATCTGCTTCCAACTGATAAAGCAGCATATTACAGCTCGTTCAACTGCCTCATATGATAATTCAGAACCTTACTTAGGCTTCCCTACTCTCTCACATTTAACATACCAGACACATACCTTATGTGCACAAGTCACGTCCAAATATTTACTGAAATATTGAAATTTACAATGTTTCATCAGTAAGGAGGTCATGAATATTTTAAAACTTTTCAGTAAGTATTAAATAGTGAAATTCTTCGTGGGAGAAACAGAAGGGTATGTACGCAGGACATCTTTTAGATAAGGTTGTCTTCCAAGAGAAGGGGTTTTTAACATGTGCGTATATATGCATATATATAATGATCCTAATATCACTCTAAATGGCTGGATGTATCAGAATATTTATAGACTAAACAGTGCATGAAAGGGATTTGTAGAAGGTTACTACAAGTACCGATTTGTGACCATGACAAGTGAACACTAAGGATGGGACTCATCAAACCAGATTTAAATGTGCTGCATAATGGATGTGGGACCTGAAATACTCCTAAGGCTTAATTCATCTCATCCTAGAGCCAACAACTGAAACACAGCAGCCCTGTTGACCTGCCCTTTGATATGGCAGCTTCTCCTCTGTTGACTGTGCAGTCTGTACAGCTTAGGAGAAGATGCCTGTAACTGTAAAGATACTTACAGTTAAATTGGACCACTGCTGAAATGATTAATGCTGTGATAACTGTATACCAAATAGAGAGCTTTTTTTTTTTGTTTTCTTAAAAACAGAGGTACTAGAAGTTAGACATTAATAAACACCTGAAAGATTCAAAATCTAAGATTCTAAAATGTTCCTAAATTTTAAAAAGCATTTGTGATTATGTATCAAATACATAGAAAATAAGTAATAAAGAGCAATTGAACTGACATATTTTCTTAGTAGTTGTTTTTTCCTGATGCTTTTTTCCTGCTTATGCTACTGATAATATTCACTGTATTGCACTTTCAAGATGCTTTGTACATAAACTGAGCTGAGCTTAACACTTTTCTGCTGAGCAGATCTAACTGAATATTTCCAAAATAGCCACTCAACTTTGCTAATAAAATGCTGAAGTCAATATTCTAGAGTGGAATAAATGTGATGTCTTGAATTAACATTTTTTGAGCTACAAGGCTGCCAAATTAAAATCATACCCGAAATATCTGGGTTTTGTTTTACTATACTCCTCAGAACATCAAAACAAAATGAAGCCCTTTAGTTATTCTGCAGCTGGAACAGCTTTGACTGAGTCAGTTCCACAAATTGACAGCTCTTCATTGAGAACACTGTCTAAATTCAGGATGCTAATAATTAATTTTTTTTTTTTTAGCTAAGTTGCACTGGATAAAAAGGGCATAAAATTATTGGGTTTAGACACCCTCAAAAAGTAAAAGTCAGGCAGATTGAATGAACTGTTGTGTGACATTAAGTTTGTCCTTTCATTTTGGTCTTACAGAATTTCTGTTGCAACCTCAGAAATGCAAAAGGTGACTCAGTTCAGTGGGGACTCAGTTAACATTTGCAGAATATAGGCAGAATTTATCTATATAGCTCATATTTAGAACAGACACAGGATATCAATTTATCTTTCACGGCCAAATTGATAGAGTAAGCCTGTGCCTCCTTCTTCCATCTAATTTATAGGGTATTCGAGAACTGTTCTTCCTTCACATAGCCTTTTGAAGCAGTTCAATGTGAAATACAATATTAACCTGTTTATTGGGCTAGGGATAGAGAAGATGATCCTGTCATTTTGGATTTCATGTTAAGTAGCCAGTGGGTGCAGTGAGATCTCTGAGCACATCAAGCAGCTAATAAGTTTACAGCCTACTTCCATAACAAACATGGAGCTAGTATTAATACTGAGCTTTTTTTATAAACTTTTTATTAAAGAGACCATTTTTAATAAAAAACCTTTTTATAAAACCAACAAACTCTAATAATGTGAAAATAAATAAACAACAACAAAAAAATATACCCAGCAAGAAATTCTGTTCTGAACTAGGTGTAGAATGTTTTCCTGTCCGTGGAAAGGTGTTTTTCAACTGTATTAAAATTGCAGCTGCAATCTCTTACCATCCAGCTTTGATTCTTTATTGGTCCAAAGTGATTCTAACCTCTTCTAATGAGATCCAGTGAGAGAAGAACAAAGCAGAAATAAATCTTTCAGTTGGCAGACTTTTTTATACATGAAGTTTAAGAATCAAAAGATTTTTCTGCCCTTTAAAGTCCATTAGAAATATAGGCTGCAGGGCTGATACTGTTATATGCCTTTTTTCTTATTTTATAAAGTCATCAGAGTTATATCTATGAAACTATTAAAGTGCCTTCTAGCTGTATAGATACATGTATGGGTATTTTTGAGGATGATAAACATGATGGGTGTAGTAGTGCTGGTTTATTTTTAATAGCTTATTTAGGCAGGAAAATACAAATATGTAATGAAATCTCTCCAATTTTTGAGAACTTTTATTTCCTCAAAGCAAGACAAAAATTGCCCAAAGTTCATTTATTAAAAAAGGACCCATGAGATCACTTTTAACCATTGATAAACTCTCAGGTGAAATACCCGCCTTATTATGTATGAAGTTTCACCTGTGAAATTTATTTCCACTAGTAAGAAACCTATTTCATGATACAACTCTGTATAAGTGTACAATCTCAGGAGCCCTGTTTCTCAGTGCAAAGTCAATGTGTGCAGATTCATCTTCTCAAATAAACAAAGCAGAAATTACTGTATCCAGAGTTTTGTTTCCACAGAAGTAGTTTTCTTATTTAAAGGCCTTCCTGATCCTGTAACCTTAGGTGAGTTTTTATCAAAAATAAGTAAAAAGCTAGAGGTGGCACACAGGTACATTTCTTGGTTTAAATCGGGCATTTCATTAATATTGGAAATGTATCATGCAAGTCATAAAATGTGATCTTCAGTTCAGTACCAGAGCACTGAGTAGCTGCCCATCCAGACGGCAGCATCTTTTAAGGCATTATTATTATGGCTGTATTTCTGATACCACAAATCTCAGTCCCTTCCTCTTCTTAATGTTGGTCATGCTGCCTCCAAGTCATGTCCAAGCTAAAATCCTGCCAGAATCAGTCTCACAGTTTAGTAGCACAGATCAAGTGCAATGCCTAGCAGCACCCTGCAGATTAAATTTTCTAGCACAAACATAGCAGTCAGATATAGCTGATGTTGGCTTAAGTAGATCCAGAATTAATGCATGTCACTGGGTGGGGTTTTAGGGTTGGTTGTTTTCTGTGGGTTTTTTTGGACACGTGTCCCAGGAAGAATAAAGGGGAACTAATATGCTGTATCAGCACAGAATAATTCTTAAACTGTTGTTTCCACATGTGAAAGACAAGTCAGACAAGTTTCACCTTTCCTGATTTTATCCTGGATATTTAAAGGTTAGCAATTGCATTTTGTGGTGGGTATTACAGGTCTATCCTCACATTAACTGTAGGCATCTGCCTCCAAATGTGTTGTGTCAAGTGCTGGTTTTTCTCCATTCCATAAAAGAGTCAGATTGAACCAAAGTGGGAATATGTGAGGAGATAAAACTTTGGCGTGAACCATTGTGTTCTGCACAAGCTGAATCATCAGATAGCTTTGATCGCTTTTCATAAAGAATAGAATTTATTAGTTTTGTAGCTGAATATAGAAACAGTGCAACCTTATTTGAGGAGTCTTAGTTTATCATAAATTAGGGCAATGAATTCCAAAGCTCTGAGTCACAACCTTCCTAGTTAGGAGAGTTAAACTGGATTCTTGACAGTAATGGCATAAAATTAAAATATAGTAGAAAATTACTGGGAAGAAATTTCTTCAGTGAGAATAGCTTGAAAAGGTAATTTAATAATGAATTTGTTTATTGCTGACTAAAACCATAATAGCTTGATGAGAGGGAAATTAGTAAGCATTATTGAAATTCCAGTTTTAATTGTCAAAAACTATAATTCCTCAACTAAAAGAAGACTCTACTGACTAAAAAGATACTTTTCATCCTTTGTAATTTCTCTATAAAAAAAGTAATTGAGCAAATTATTTTTTTAAGTGTTTTTTAGTGCTTTTAGGTGTAATCCTCACTGTTGTTTCGTGGGTGACAGTATCTAAGAGTTCCACTTAAAACTCACTTAAACAATAATTGGTGCATTCAGTTTTCATACTGAGTGAATTACCAAAGTATGGATTCACTTCTGCATTGCTGCAGTGTTCAGATTCTACTCTGTCATATTGCAGTTCTTGATTAATGAGATTAATGGCATACCAGAGCTGTGTTACAAGTGCTGTGTTGGTGTGCAGAAGTGTGCTTGGCTAGTAAATGTGTATTTTCTTCCATTCTGAAAATGGACTGGAATGTAGTTTCAGTCTTGATTGTTATTAATCTCAGCCTTGTTGCTGTTGGGTTTGGTTGGGCTTTTTGTTCCCTTTTTCATCCAGCACTGCCAGCGTGTTCTCTCTCTGGTCTGCTGCCTCCTTTTTATAGCACCTGGGAATGAGATCCCTTGACATGCTGGTAAATCTGAGATACTGAGCAAGTATGTTGAGCATCTGTTGATTTAGAATCAGTCTTCTGTGTTTAAGTTATTCGAAAAGGTCTTGAAGCCTTACGCTGCATTGGCATGCTGCAAAATGCCATAATAATGGCACATGGTTCCACTTGGCACTAATTATATATAAAGAAATGGAACGTGGTAGTCAGTGGCTAATCCTTCTGCACTTCTGACTTCAGGAATTTACAACTTTTGCAGAGCAGAGTTTATTGTTTAGGTTTCAACTATTGATAATTTTGCTTCATCTGCAGTTGTGTCAACTTTTAAAAGCAATGGTATATTAAATGCAGCTGTCAATATAATGTATGGAAAATATTACGGGAGTTAGTTTCCTAGGTTTTTACAATTTTTTAAATAAAAATATCGCAAACCAGCCTTCTAAATTGGGTAGCGTGAGAGACTGCATAATTGGGGGAGAAAAGAAGAGCCTAGTTCTTAGTTCTGCACCTGTGTTGAGGTGCTCCTGGGGTCTGGACGGGCTGAGCACCTCACCTCTCTCTGTGCTTGAAGGTGCCAATTTCCAAGCGTAGTCCAGCCAAGCTCCTGTTCTGACTGAGTGCAGACTTATTTGTGCTGTCTTGGAGAAACTGTTACCTTCACTCCAATTTGGTCTCTGGGTTTGAAAAATCATCTGAAAATAATTTGATTGTACATAGCCCTTTGGGGGTAGCTATGAGCAGCCCATAGGCTTGTCAGTACTATCTTATTACCATTGCTCTGGATCTGTGTGATACATGCACATGTGAGTTGTTCTATTTTCAGCTAGGACTCTAAGTTTTAAGTAAGAAAAAATTATTATTATTTAGCAATGAAATTATTAATAGATTTATGTCTTGTTTTGGTACCAAGAAGGACATCTGGCTTATATATCTGTGTCCCCCCCATGTGTATGTAATCTCTTTTAATAACTTTTCTGTCTTCTGTTTTGTTCACAGCCTACATGCTGACACACTACCAGTTTTGTTTCCAAAAGAGGAGTTCACAGAACTGCACAGTGCCTGATCCAACTAGCTGCTTTGATTCCTCACTGGACCATGTAGGTAAAATTCAAAGAAACATATATATTCCCATTATATCTTTACAAGTGCTCAATGTGTCTGGAAACAGCTGATTATTTTCCACAGTGCTCACTTTGTGAAGTCCAGTATTTTGAAATTTATAGACTACAAAATCATTTAAGGTCTTCCAACTTTGCAGTGTGTTGTGTCATCAACAGACACTCAACTGTAGACCATAGTATGTCTCAAAGAGTTTGATCTCCTTGCCACATCTGTTTTATGTTGTGGGAGCTGCGATGCCTATCATTCCTGTAGGCCTTAATATAGCTGCAATGGTGCAAATTTCAGTTTAGGCACAAAACCCAGAAGAGAAACTGAATAAACTCTCAAGCAGTTGCAGCTGGAAAACCTTGAGCTTCTTGTTATTAGGGCTGCATAGGTAGCAGAATAAGAGCTAGTGAGGGTAGTAGCTAGGCTGAACAGGTTTATGTGTATGAACCTCTATGTCTGGCTTAAGAAGAGTAGAGCAGTATCCTGGTGCTGGTAATCAGGAGAAAGATTCCTTCAGGTTATTTTTGTTGATCATCTAAAGCTTCTGCACAAACCTTTAAGTTTTCTGTGAGTTTCAGACAAAATCTAAAATGTAGCCAGTATTCTACCTCTAAGATTTCCCCGCAGAATAATTCAGTAGAGGAGGGAATCCGACAGTTTAAATTCAATACTCTGAGAAGTGTGTTTTCCTTCTGTTTTTTATATTCTAGTTGGGTTTAGTTTTAATGAGTCATTTCCCTCTTCAAGAGTAAACCTAGGCAAAGAACTAAATTGTTCTGATTAAATTGCCAGTATTCATTATCACTTGACTGCTTTCTCCTCTGTATGTTTTGCTGGTTTATGTCTCAGTTGCACTGGCATTTAAAATAACTTCCATGGATTGGTAGGCTGCAGTGTTTATGCCTCATTATAGTTGGTGTTTCTTTTATGTTTCTTACACATTTTGCCACCTTGGTTTGCATTTCTAATTTTGTGGAAATGAACTGTATGTGAACTGATATGTGGCAGCGGCTTAGATGGACTGTGTTTACACTTGCTGGCATGCTCTCCTTACACAGAAAACAGCTCTTTTCACATTTTGATTTAAGGAATGTGGCACTGACAGTTTATGGTGATTTGATAGAGTGCCTTGATAGTTCAGTTGCTTGGTTCTGTCTGGAGAAAGCTTCTAACCAAGTCACCTCAGGAAAGCATTTTGATAGCATACTGGCTGAATCTTAGAATACCAGGTTGGAAGGGACCCCAAGAATAATCTGGTCCAACCTTAAGTTTTATGGTTTCAATGCTAACAATAGGTATCTCACATATGAGTAAGAAATTCTTTAGTGTAAGGGTGGTGAGGTACTGGAATGGGTTTCCCAGGGAAGTTGTGAATGCTCCATCGCTGGCAGTGTTCAAGGCCGGGTTGGGCAGAGCCATGGGTGTCATGGTTTAGTGGGAGGTGTCCCTGCCCATGGCAGGGGGGTTGGAACTAGATGATCTTAAGGTCCTTTCCAACCCTTACTGTTCTATGATTCTGTGTTTCTATGAATCCTGAAATGATGCTTACCCCTGCTTTCATCTCCTGAAATTAGGACATGGTATCTTGCGGACTGTTACACAGCTGGCCATATTCAGGTAGCTGATTTTGCCTTTCATGTTATGTTGACCATATTCCATCTTTATCTAGACACTTTATTCAGGTTGTTTTGTGTGAAGTGAAAGGTTTATGTTGGCCTTTTATTTTTGTTTTGTGTTGTGTTGGGGTTTTGTTGTTGTTGGCTTTATTTTTTTTTCCTTTTTTTACTTCAGATGACAGATTTTCTATGAATTTACTCCTGAAAACACTATATTGTTTTGTAGTTGAATAGTCACAATTCGTAAGTGGGTTGCTAGCTCTAGATTGGAGAGGACATTCATGTTCCCTGTTGTGAGTATCCAAAATCTTTCCCAGTTGTAACTGATAGCCAGGAAAAAAATCCCAAAAGACATTTATTATGCTGGAGAGGATGCAGAGTCTGAGGAGTCTGTTCTGTTGGTATCAGTGGCACAACTACTCCATGCAGGAAATTTTTCAGTCGGTGCCAAAATTCTGAGTACATCAAAGGAACTGGAATTAAACTGTACTCAGTTTTAGTCTAAAAGGAAAGTAACAAAGGAAATACCTGAATTCATATATTTAATTTCTGCAAATTTTGTTACAGTCCATAGCTCACACTGCCTATATAAACATGTATTATTTATCACTTAGACTCTGATGTGACAGTGGAAAAACGGTGAACAAAAATAAAGGGTTAAAGCACCAAACCATGTAATACATTTTCAGAAAAGCCACAAATACTAAGTTTGAAACAACAAAGCAGTTCATGCAAATAAATGTAATGGATTGCATTAGATTTACCGTACTTGGCATGCCACCTCTTAAAGGATTATATATACTAAAATAATAAAATAATGTGGTTTACTACCCAGAAATGTAGAGCCCATTAAACAGAATTTGACAGTGCATCTTCATATGTTACATTAGTCAAGAAGAGCAGCATTGTTTTGCATAGCAAAGGTATATTAACTAGGCTGTTTATGCTGTCAGAATCCTGAAATCTTGCCTCTAATGCGAGGGTCAGTATGACATGCATTCAACGCAAGTAATGTTTGTGCTTTAGTGGCTTTTAGCAAAGTGTAGATGTCTGTAAAGATTGTGGTACAGGTCAGCTTTCTAAACTGCAAATTCTAACACAATTGGTGTAATTTTCAAGTGTGAACTGGATAAAGTCTGATCTAAACAGAGCCAGAGGAAATATCTGTTCTTAGACAAGCTTCAGAAGGTGTTAATGTGTTGAAATTAGTTCATATTTGTTTCATATAGTCATAAATGTGATTAAAATCTCCTTTCTGCTTTTAAATATCTACCTGAAACTGTGGAATTGATAAAATCTGGCAACTCAATCAGAAGTTTAACTCCATTGATGTTTGTTTTACAGAGTAGTGGCACAGAAATATGGTTTCTAAAGATTATCCCTTGAAATCTGAGCTCTTTATCTGATGCTAATGAGAACATGTATTTTTATTTCCTTATAGATTTTAGTAATAGGTTATATACATTAGTCAAGAGGGACAGCATCGTTCTGCTTAGCAGCAAGAGTAGCAGAAAATCAGCTTTGACAAAAAGAATAACCAATTCAAAGCATATGTAATTTGTGAGTAGGGCTGTCATGAGCTCATGCTCTAAGCAGTTGCACAATCAGCCAAAGCTTACAGTGCTTACTTGCCTAGTCCCTTTGAAGTAATTTGGCTTGACATTATTTCAGGAGAAGCATCACAGCTTAGACCATTGTGTATTCCTGGCTGTCATGTTGAGTTAATGGTTCATCCATGAGGATAGGGTACTATTATGCTTTAAAAGGGGATTAATAGCCAAAATTTGTTTGCTAGAGACAATTTCCTCTTTGGCTCTAGTTATTTAACTGAGTCTATGCAGTACCTGTTGATTGTGAGAGGAGCACATAGACTGGGTTCAATTTGTTCATTCATAGTTATTATTTATTTATAACTAGATTATTTCAATTACTTGGAAGGAAAAAGGTGACACAAACTGGTCGTTTGGAATTTGCATCCTGAAAGTAAGTGTACTTTTTATACTAGAATTAAATTTTTTAAGGATTTGTGATTCAAATGAAAGATGGAAATATTTACATATTTAAATTTAAGTACGCAAAATATAACTGCTGTCAGCTGAAACTCCCTTTAGGAGAAACTCCTTCTAGGGTATTTTGTAAACAATTCTTTCATTATATGAATTAAAAACTCGAGTGGAGTGATTGCGGCCGAGTTCCATTCCATCTGAAAAAGTATTAACAAAGGTTTTTCAATACCTTTTTTTCTGAGGGAAGGCTGTTAGTTTTTTGAATTAGAAATTTATGTTTCCTCTGGCATTTAAAAAAAACCCTTGTGTTTTCTTGTCACGCACTTCACCAGACTGATCATGTTTAACTTGTGAGGGCTGACTAGTTCGCAGCTGTAGGTGGTATGTGAAATACTGACTTCAGAAAGAGAAGGATTTTCATAACCCCTTCAAAGGAAATATAAATAAAATACATTTCTCTGGGGTCTTACAAAACCATTCCGTTTGTAATTGAAATGACATTAGGCTAAATAAAATAGTACAGTAAAACCCTCAAGGGAAAAATACTTCATTTAAGTGTGAACATTACATTACTTCCATTAATTGGAAGTATTTGACTCTCTCTCTAATAGTTTATTTTTCATTGACTATATATAATTAAAAATATTGTCATTATAACAGGAGTTATTCTTTCCCATTTAGTGTTCCATGCCCTTCTGTTCCATATGTCACTATAGTTGTATTACCCACCTTACTTCATTTCTCACTGCTTTATTCCTGGTGGCTAACCCTCTGAGCATAAGTGTATGACAGAAGATTACCATCTCTGTGTCATGCATGTTCCATTTAAGCTTATACTGGAACAGAGACTCTCAACCACCCTGAAGTTTTGTATCAGAATCATTGAGTGTGAGGCTTTCTTCTGCTGGAATACTTTAGATCTGCTCATCCAAATGATGCAGCTTGCTTTTTCCAGGGTGCTTGAGTGACAACTGTTGAACAGGGACTGCAGCACAAGTGAGAGAATCTGTTACTCTCCCTACTTTATAAATGTAACTTGAAGGAAAAGAGGAGTTGCTCTACATACATATGCATGTGTATGTATTTTGTGTATCTACACATTTAAGGTCATACATATTTGTGCATGTTTGTGTGTGTGTGATTTGCTGGTATTCATATAGTTTCCTTTCTTGCTGTAAATTTATGCCAATTAAGTTTCATATGTGAACCTGATAGGATATTCTCCTTTAAGTCATGTGACGATAGTATGACTTTCAGGAGAGGGTGACTAGGAAAATATTGGAAAACCTCAGTGAACTATCTAATTGTAAAAGTGATTTATTCCACCTTCCTTTTTCACCCCATGACAAGAGACCATACAGGCTGAACTAAATCAGGTTATCACGGAAGGCAGTAAGTCTGTAGTGCTGAGCTCCTCTAATATTGACATCTTTGCAATATGGGTTCCTGCAGAAATTGTCTGAGCACGTATAAGCTTACAGAAGCTGAAACAGGTTGTATGATCGAAGCAGGCCAGTCCCTTATGCAGTATTTATTCCCACTTTAGAGTCAGCTATAAACTAGCCACTGACTTCAGATTAATACCTATTTAAAGCTTAAAACAAGCTTTGTGTTTCATATAAATTAATTTCAAGTGATTGAAAAAATACTTTTTATGTGGGAAAATAAATCTTCACAGCTAAATATTAACAATCTTGAAATACAAAAAGAAAGAAGCCATGCAGAAATTTTCCCCTAATATATAAAATGCCTGTTTTTTTAAAAAAAGCAGTAGTACTTAAAACAAATCAGCAATAGTAATTCAAGCAAAAACCAATAGTAATTAAAACTAGTGCTGGTTTGAATGAAAACTTTGTTGACCTGTGAGTTTCATGTTTGACTGAGTGAACCTTGAGAGGGAAAAAGTAGTCATGTCAAATGGTAGAAATGTCAAAGCTTAGATACGTTGTCTGTTGACTCAGAACCTAAAAGTTTTACGAAAAAAATAAGAACTATTAGTCACAAAACTCTAAAGAAATTACTTCTTCATTAAGTTTCTAAGATTTTCAATAAGTTTACAGTTTCATTTTATATCCTTAGGAAACATTTTTCCTTTCTGCTTTATAAGATTCTTTTTTCCCTGCACTATTACTTGTCTGTGTTTTAACACTGGCTTTTGTTCCTACTATAAACAGTCACCATGTAGTTAAATAATAATGGTAATGAACTCTGTAATGAAAAACCAAATTTACTATTCTGTGACAAGTTAAGAATTGATCTGAATTTTTCTGTTGTTTTAACTTCCTCCAAATTCGGGGTACTGGTGGATGAAAAGCTGGACATGAGCCCGTAATATGTGCTCTCAGCCCAGAAAGCCAGTCATACCTTGGCTGTATCTAAAGAAGCATGGTCAGCAGGTCAAGGGAGATGATTCCTTTTCCCTCCTCTGGTGAGATCCCAGCTGGAGTACAGCATCCAGCTCTGGAGTCCTCGGTACAGGAAGGACATGGAGATGTTTAAGCAGGTCCAGAGGAAGGATGAGAATGACCAGAAGGATGGAGCAGCTGTCTTACAAGGAAAGGCTAAGAGAGTTGGGCTTGTTCGGCCTGGAGAAGAGAAGCCTCCAGGGAGGCCTTATTGTGGATTTTTAGGACTCAAAGGGGCTTTGTAAGAAAGATGGAGAAAGACATTTTAGTAGGGCTTGTAGCCATAGGACAAGGGGCAATGGTTTTAAACTAGAAGAGGGGAGATTCAGACTTGATTTAAAGATGACATTTTTTACAATGAAATCAGTGGTGAAACACTGAAACAGGTTTTCCAGAGAGATGCTCCCTCCCTGGAAACATTCAGTGCCTTGGAGCAACTTAATCTAGTTGAAGATGTCCCTGTTGATTGCAGGGGGACTAGATGACCTGAAAAGGTCTCTTACAACCCTAACTATTCTATGACTCTATGAAATTTATTAAAAAGTAGTTTTCATTATGCAAGTAAGTTAAACCATGATTCTTCATTTCCTGTCTTATTTCCTGTCCATTTCCATCAACTTTAATAAAGAATTATTTTATTATTTTAATAAATGTGTATGTATATATCACCACATATTTTGTTTGGCTTTTCTGGCTGAGATGGTTTGTGGTAGGGTGAGTAAAAAGGCTGTTCCTCATTTAAAATCTGAAAGTGTTGGGCTTTGGAAGTCCATCTTGCTAGGTAAAAGTATGCTTGTATCGCCAGCTAAAACTCAGGTAGCTGTGGTATTTCAGGTCTTACTTTTCAGGGCTGACTGCTTGATCATAACAAAGGAGCAAGCGCTTGGAGAAATTCAGGTTGGTAGCAAACATTGAGAGGTGAGATGGCAGAGCAGCAGTCCCTCCATCACCTTCCCCAGCCCTGGCTGCAGCTGTGTCCCCCTCATGTTGCCAGCTCCTCTCCAGACTCAAGATACCTGAGGTCATGTTCCCCTTGTAATCCCTCACACACAAGAACTTCAGGAAAAACTTTTAGTCATTAGTCCAGAGGAGGGCCACAAGGATGATCCGGGGACTGGAGCACCTCCCGTATGAAGATAGGATGAGAAAGTTGGGGCTGTTCAGCCTGGAGAAGAGAAGGCTGCAGGGAGACCTCATAGCAGCCTTCCAGTATCTGAAGGGGGCCTAT